>MU551642.1:1810051-1910748 GCA_024362625.1 Silurus asotus
CCCCCCCCCCCCCTTGCCGTTTGTCCTATTTTGTTGCCTTACAACTTTCAAAAAATTCTAAAAAATAAATAACAAAAAAGTGGTGCGTGCATATGTATTTACCCCCTTTGCTATTAAGCCTCTAAATAAGATCTGTTGCAACCAATTACCTTTAGTCCACCTGTGTGCAATCTAAGTGTCACATGATCTCACATGAAGAAGAACTCGAGAAAGTGGCGGAAAAAACAAACCTTACAGATACTACAGGTGTCTGGTCAGAATTAAAGGAATGATGGATGGTGCTAAATACAGGAAAATTCTTGAGGGAAACCTGTTTCAGCCTTCCAGAGATTTGAGACTGGGACGGAGGTTCACCTTCCAGCAGGACAATGACCCTAAGCATACTGCTAAAGCAACACTCGAGTGGTTTAAGGGGAAACATTTAAATGTCTTGGAATGGCCTAGTCAAAACCCAGACCTCAATCCAATTGAGAATCTGTGGTATGACTTAAAGACTGCTGTACATCAGCGGAACCTATCCAACTTGAAGGAGCTGGAGCAGTTTTGCCCTTAACAATGGGCAAAAATCCCAGTGGCTAGATGTGCCAAGCTTATAGATACATACCCCAAGAGACTTGCAGCTGTAATTGCTGCAAAAGGTGGCTCTACAAAGTATTGACTTTGGGGGGTTGAATAGTTATACACGCTCAAGTTTTCTGTTTTTTCTGTCTTATTTCTTGTTTGTTTCACAATAAAAAATATTTTGCATCTTCAAAGTGGTAGGCATGTAGTGTAAATCAAATGATACAAACCCCCCAAAAATTGATTTTAATTCCTGGTTGTAAGACAACAAAATAGGAAAAACGCCAAGGGGGGTCAATACTTTTGCAAGGCACTGTATATATCCCAAAGTGTACATATACCCATTTAGTGCATTAAATTTTGACCGCTGGTGAGAGTAAGGCAGAACACAAGGCAGGAGATGCGTACATCCCGGCAGCTTCCCAATGTATCATATGAAAGTTAAAATGCAGCCTGAAAATTTCTATATTTTTACAATTGTTTTTGTATAGCTATTGGCATCTTAAGATTGAATAACTTAACCATTGCAACTCTGGGACTACCTGTATAAGGCAAGTAATATGGTAGAGCAATTGACAAGAGCCAACAGAGTGCAAACAGAAATTTCAATGCAGAGTATGGATTATTATTTGTTTTTTTGTACAGTCGGAGTACTATTCAGTTTAGCATCCTAAATCAGGATCGGGTCATAATGGTTATGTACACTTCAGCATCTTCAGAGTTAAGAGTTCAATTCAGGCTGACAGCTGATTTGAAAAAACTGTTTTTGGGTCTGCTAGTGCACCAGCAAAGACTCCTGTAGTGTTTGACAGATGGTAGTGGACATACATACTTTTGTATACAAACACACACACACACACACACATAAATTTGTCACACAAGTGAAACATTTAAATTATGAAATAACCAAATGAAGTCCTTTAAAAAAATGCCTAACAAGATAGGATTTGGATTCTGCTCTACTTTAACATGCAGAATGTTTTATGATCCTTTATATGCATTTCTATTCAGATTCTTAGAAAAATTTTTTAACCAAGGTCAACAAGTTTTTAAATGCAACACATAGGTACTTAGCAGATGCATGAATCTTTGTTAACACTTCTGAATAATTGGACAGGCCCGAAAACAGCCTAACACATCATAGATCCAATCATAATTATCAGTGTAAATCAGGGGCTTTTCCTTGTTTGATGTTTACTCACTGACAGTGTGCAACAGATGATGCAAACTGTTGTTATAAGGACTTCTTTCTTTTACTAAAATAGCAGTCATTAGCCTCATTTCTTTCAGCATTTCCAAACAGATTGTTGTGATGAAAGTAGTGAAACAGGGGATTTAGAAATTTGACAATCCGTATTATTAACTACATGTGATCTGCGGGTGAGTATAGGTCCAGTCACATTTTTTATACCACTTATTCCTTTTGTATGTCTTTTTTGGGTTCTTTGGTTTTTTAAATGATAAAGGATGACAACGGGATTAATGCATGCTGCTTCATGAATGAAGTACTGTTGTAACTAGGTAGCACTAATAAAAACAGTTTTTAGAACAAAAAAAAAGTTTATATGTAAGGCAGAATCCATGACTATGATTGTGATGCAGGATATTAATGCCTGCTTATACTTAAAACTTTAACTGATGTACGCATTGCAAAACTGAATAGATAAAAACAATGTTTTATTTTCTTTATGATCCCATATCTCATATACATTTCTTAATAGTTCTATACATAGTACTAAGAAAGAGAGAGAGAGAGAGAGAGAGAGAGAGAGAGAGAGAGAGAGAGATTTAGAGTGTGCATAGGCGGATTATGTGAATCTGTGCCACACCTCTTCTAATAATAAAGCTGTTGGTGTTAAATCCTTGTGCCAGTACCTTGTGCCTTATTCTGTGTGCAGCTGTAACTGTATATTACCATGGTTACAATTGTTTATACAGAAGCGTGTTAATATATAACAATGCACTATGTATGTGCTTAAACACACACACACACACACACACACACACACTCACACACACACACCCACACCAATAAATATTTAGTATTTACACAAATCATGGTATAAAAATGTGTAGATTGTTTCTCTGAGATTACTTTAATGCAATTAAGCCTTTCAGTGTAGCTAATTTACAAATGATTGGTAGTTTATAAAGTTTTGATCTTCAGTCATAATCAAACCTTTACAGTAGAAGAAATGTCTAACAGATGGAAGGCAGTGCAGCATGTGGACTGTGCCAGCTGGTATTTACTGGAAAAAGAAAAGATACCAAGGTCAGCTAGAAATGCAGAATCTCATTTAAGGGTTGACATCCTCTGCTGAGGGAAACATGAACAGCAGTTGTCCACCATGTGCTTGCTCCTTCTCTTTCTCAAACACATCATCAACTCAAGCTGAATTATTTAAGATACTGCAGTTATTTATTTTATAAGGCTTAAATATTGTTTTATGGCCTTTTGCAATAGAAAAAAAGAAACAACTTGACCGAGTTAAAAATTCTGTCAGAAATCATAATTAGCGATATAATTTTCTCTGGATATCATAAGAATTACACCAACCTGTGTACCTGGTGTTGCAAACAACCTCATCTGAGTTTACCATTGTATTAAGTGTTTTTAAACTTTTTTGCCATCCATCTGTTTGAGTTTGTTTTGCCATGTGGTTTTGTTTTGGTTCTGTCTATGCTTTCGTCCTGTCATTGGTTGGTTTCCCAAATGTGTGACCTGTCCAATGTTTAGCCACTAATGAGTTGGATTGTTTACACCTTGCTCTTTTTTTCTTCTAGTTGTTAAGCCATATTTGGCTTGGCAGTCTTTGACCCAAAATATAGAATATCCCAGTTGTTTTGCTGTCTGGACCCAGCCAAACATGTATTCTAATGACAGTTCAAAGATTGCCTAAAATAAATGCACCCACATCCTGTGTCCCACCAGTGCACATTTAACCTGGCATAAACCTAAAAATCTGAACCATTGAGACTAGTTTTCTTTGAGCTACACATAGTTTGGCTCATGAATATATATACTGTATACTTATATAATTGTGTCAATTAAGTTTCTGAAAGGGAACGTCACTAGGTTACGTATGTAACCCTGGTTCCCTGAGAGCTGCATCAACAGGCCATACTCAGAAGCTAATATCACTCCCATCATGCTCCCATTTTGAAGCTTCCTGGTTTGCACGAATTCGCCCCCTGATGACGCCATGACTGCCTATTGGCCAGATTTTACACGTGATTTAGAGCGTGAACAACACAAGGCATTCCCAAAGTGTTTTTTCGACACAACTCTCATTCCCTCAGGGAACTAGGGTTACATACGTGATCTAGTGACGGCTTCTTTGCGATCTGTTTTCATTAGTGGAGAAGAAATAAACAGAATGTTTTGCCACATTGTATGTGCTCAAAACAAATTTGCTGTTATATTAAGCTCTATGCTTTGTGGAAGATGTTCCACTAGATTTTGGAGTGTGCTTGTTAAGATTTGTGTTTAAAGTTCAACAGGATTGAGGCCAGAGTTCTATAACAGGCCACTCATGATCTTTTACTCCAACCCATGTAAACCATATTGTATTGTGCATAGACCATTGCCCTGCTGGGAACAGGTTTGGGTCTCCTAGTTCGAGTAAGGAAAAAATGTTATGGTACTCAAACCCAGAGACATCCTTTACAATAGTGTGCCTTTGTGGTAAAAGTTTGAGGAAATATGGTGGTGTTCCAATAATTTAGTTCAAAGAGTGTATCTTAAACATAGGTGTATAATGCAGAAATGTTGCATTGCAATAATGATTACATTTATCCAGTATGTCCTATTTCCCATTATCGACTCTTTTCAAATTATTGAAATACACTTTATATTTTAATTGGTTAAAAGGGAAGTCTGCAATTGCACAAGACCTTTGCACATACGATTGAACCCTCCACAAAACCTTGATTTATTCTTTATTCTTATAGCAATTTTCAATTGGAGACACATTTGAACAGGCCTATCATTTTCCAGGAAAAGCTCCTTTCAAATAATTCTGACATTTATAGTGGAAAAAGCACATTTCCACTCTCTATTGCACCAATAGCAAGGTTAATTCTAATGATTAAAGTAGTAAAAGGTGCCTGTCAAATCTTGCATAGAAAAACTAGCCAATGCAACACAATAGTGTGTATATATGTGCAGTAGTTTTAGACAGGTGTAAAAATGTACTATAAAGTAAGAAATCTTTAAAAAAAATTTAAAGCGATAATAATGCATTTTTCAGAGAAATCCAAAATAGATGTATATTTGGTGTGATCACTCATTGCCTGCAAAACTGCATCAGTTCTTTTAGGTGCACTTGCACACAGTTTCTTAAAGTATTCAAAAACGAGTTGTTCCAAACATCTTGGAGATCTAACCAAAGATCTTTTGTGGATGTCGGCTGCTTCGAATCCTTCTGTCTCTTCATGTAATCCAAGACAGATTCAATGATTTTGGGATAAGGGCTCTGTGAGGGAATATCATGCTTCACTGTTGCCTGCAGACATTCATCACTGTACTGCTCTCCACGTGTCTCCTGCTATAGCCAAATATTTAAATATTTCCAAAAATTACAGACTTCTCCAGATGTGTTTTTTTTTTTTTTCCCAATCACATTGCAACCTGCTGGGTTCTGATATTTGCCTTTTCATTTGCAAATAAAAATATTCTATAAGCAATCAAACAGCATCAAATGAGCTTCTACAGCTCAGGGTCGTATTTTGCTTTTATACATATCAAGTGTATTTGAATTAAGAAATTGTTAAACTGAACAGCAGCCAAAATTCTATGTAGTAAAAAAAATCCATAACAAAGAGAAAGAGCCACGGAGACATGGATATCAAAGGGAATTATTTACCACAGGTTCCTATTTAAAGGCGCTCAAGTGGCTTTCATCTGGTGATGAAAAGGTGGTCATCGTCTATATTTTCAGTTCACAAGCTTGTAAGCTTTTCAGTGCTCCCAAATCAGTTTCTTGGAATAAAAAAAACAGGACATTTGCTAATATAGAATATACACTCCTTGGGAATAAGGGCCGATTCCAAAATAGGTAAACACAAAGCTTTAAATAGTAAAGCTTAGCAATGAGATCATTGCTTAAAAAATTAAATAAACAAATACACATCCTGCCATTTCCTTCTTTCATTTTTTACTTCAGTGAACTGGTTTGGAAATAGCTACATATATATAGTTTAATTTATGTTTCTATAGTGTACTATAATTACATAGTACACAAAAATAGAACTCATGATAATTTTAGGTTTGATGTGAAACCTATCCCATACTTTATCTATTAGATTACTCACATTTCCTGTCTAATAATTTATTGTTCCACCAATTAAAAGCCCTATATTTTGCCAATCTAAAGGCGTATAGCATCGATCACATGTAAACTACTGTATCAAATGGAAATGCATTATCTAAAAAGAAACTTCCTTTATTTAGTAACCCCTGTGTCTTAGTCAGGGTTCAGGATCAGGAGTCTATCCTGGAAACACTGGGTTACAAGGAATAATTATATCCTGGATGGGCTGCCAGAATATCGTACACTTACGCTGATGTAAAAGGTAGAGACAAAAAGGAAGGTTCAGACAAACCTCATGTAGATTAGGAGAGAACATGTGAACCTCCATGTATACAGTAACCCAAGCTAAGGGTCAAACCAGAGACCCTGGAGCTGTGAGGCAGCAACTGTACCCTCTGTGCCGAATTTCACATTTTTATTATTAAACACATCACCACGCATGAGAGACAGAAAATTTGGAATGTAAATTGGAAGTAGTGTCATACTACCATTACATAGTTTTACTACTTCTAATTTGAATTTGAAATGTACCATGGCCTAATAGCTTTTTTTCCATTTTAACAACCTTCCACCTGTCATCCAATTTAAGTGCAAAGTGTCAGTCACTGTACCTGAAATTTTGCACCCCCTCCCAAAAATAAAAAGAAATGCACTCTGAAACTATTTTAGAGTTATGTTCCTGCTGCAAGAATATTAGTTTGGGGAATAGATAAAAAATAATACACTTTGGATAAGAATCAGCACTGTCAAGAGATCTCCCAGGGTTTGAGTGGAAATGTTGGGTTTATTAAAAAACGATCAAATCAGACAATCAAAGAGTGACGTATGACGAGAGTGAAAAGTAAGCAAGTTTGGGTGATCTACAAAGTATTTTAGCCTAGGATTATCTCAAGGTATGCTATAGTATAGACCAAAATAACTGAAATAACTGTTGTCATGGTGAATTGAAAACAGAATGAATACATTTTGTAACAATGTTAAAACACCAAGCAAAAATAATAAACTAAGTATGGAATTTAGGGTTGTGATGTCAAAGAATCCCCCAAAATACAGACATGCACAGTCATTTTATACTCTTTTTCTAGGTATCTAGGTAATGCTCTTCTTTTTTAGTAACCAGCCTTCTCCTGCTACTCATCTGCCACAATTATCTTAAAATAAAATAAAAAGTTATTCAGTCATTCTTTATTTTTTTTTTTTTATTAACATGTAACTCCATCATGGCCCAGCCCTTGGCCTATCCATGACCTTCTAACTTGGAGCCACTTCAATCCCTAAACATCATGTTAAAATATTTTTTACACGTAACAAATCACCAATTAGAAACAATTTACATTGTTCTTACTCACTTATGCTTACACATTCATCACTTGCTTTGTATATGCTAATTAAAGAAAGGGCAAAAAGTTGTATCAGTTTTGTCAGTAGTCAGTGGACTGCAATACAAAAGACAGTAATTTGTTTGTAATTTTAGCAGTGGTGTAGCAAAGTTTAATAAGAATATACACACCAAGTAATTAAAATAACCAAGCCAGTATGTATTTTGTTGATTTTTGCATTGCTTGTTTTTAGATTCATGCTTATGCACAACAGGGATAGCATTGACATTCTTGTGATCTTAATCCTCACCACTGATTAGTTGTCATAAATTGAAAGATGGTGATGATAAAATCTTAATGTGATTTACAACAATACAGTTTCGATTTTCATTTCAAGAAAAAGAAGATCCAACGTATCCAGGTTATGTATGTAACCCTGTTTCCCTAAGGAAACGAAATGATTTGGGATTGCTTAAACGTTGTTCACGCTCTGAATCACGTGTGTAATCCACCCAATGGAAAGCGTGGCATCACCGGCTAGATGACGTCACGACCAGAAAGCAATGAAAGCATATGCAGTGAAGCCGGCGCTAGCTTCTGAAAAAGGAAGAAAGCACAGTAGGGATGCAATGTGGCCTGGAGACACAAAGTCTTGTTCCCTCAGGGATCCAGGGTTACATACATAACCTGGAGACGTTCCTTTCAGGAACTCGTGCTGCGTCAACAACGCATTGGGAACGAGAGTCCAAAATGGCCAAACTGACCAATCCCTGCCTAGTGTGTAAGAGCACAGGTGGGTTGAAGAACAGAGGGACCAGGAGAAGCAAGTAGGTTAAGGTTATAAAACCCGCCAAGGTAAGCGGGGTAGACCAGCCAGCAGTGTTGCAGATGTTATGGAGGGAAACTCCATAGGACCAAGCCTTAGAGGCTGCCCCACTCCGGGTTGAGTGGACTTGGAATCCCTCTGCCAAGTCCATCTGTAAGCCCAAAGGAACTAGTGTGCTTCAGCGAGAGCGGGCCCAGAACCATGAAGAGTGAGAGCACCCTGCTCAAAGAGTGCTCTCCGGGAGTGGAGCATTCGCATAGACATTTCTGTATAAATAGAAGCCGGCTGCATGCGTTTGCTGCCAGATTGTCTTGTTCTGCTCCGCGCTTCTATTGACACCTTTCAGCCTTCTTTTTCCCCTTGCGGAAAGTTTTAGATTTGGATCTCCCAATTTCTCTGACTTTTTGCCTGCCATCGATTTTGGATTGGATTTTCCTCTAATGCTCTGTTCTCTGGCTCTTGACCTCGGACTGTTTTCGGACTCGCTTTCCTCTCTTGGATCTTGCATTAACCCTGTAAGTGCCGCAACCGAGTGTTTAAAAGTATTCAGACATTATCCCTTTACTGCCTGTGCTACCCCTTCTGACCTGGTTCTGTTCTTCTGGTGGCGTCCTGCTTTTGGGTCCTTCCTGCCAGCCATCCCTGACAAAACAATCTAGCAAACTATGGATCCTGCGAATGCTATTGATCTCCAGACCACCCTTAATGCCCTGGTCCAGGTCTCCGCCACCCATGAGCAGCAGCTTCAGGAAAAAAATGTGGGTGTTTTTTTTCAGAAGATAACTTCAGGCATTTTTTCTTCCCAGGAGCCACACCTTGTTCCCCTGGCTCGCTTCTCGGGAGAACCTGAACTTTGTTGTTCCTTCCTGGCACAGTGTAGCCTGATTTTCACTCTCCAACTGTCCTTTTTTTCGCTGAGCAGGCTAAGGTGGCCTATGTCATCTCTAGCCTTGTGGTGGGCTACTGCCGAGCGGGGGAATCAGTCCTTGCATTGCTCTACTTTCATTACCTTCTCTAAGGTCGCTCAGAACGTTTTGCTTGCCATCCAGAGCAGATCTAGCACCTGCCTCTGGCCCACCACCATACACCCCCTTAGACTACTCCTGCCCCGGCACCCTTTTCCCCACCACATGTCGGCACCTCTCTTCGATGGAAAAGGAGAAATGACATTCCCAGGGGCTCTGTCTCTATTGTGGCACATGGCTGCATTGTGTCCAGCAAAAGGGCAAAAGGGGGTGGGCTATGGTAAGCCGCATGCTATCAGTCCCCTATAAGCCCTTATTTGGAATCTGTATCCGTTCCAGTACTCAGGAAATTTCTCTGGCAGTCTTTGTGGACTCTGGGGCGGACACTGAATTTATGGATTTAGACCTTGCCCACCAGCTGGGGCTGGAGACTGAGCCATTACTGAAAATCCTCCAGGTCCGGGCCCTGGATGGACACCCATAGACAGGGCCACTTGCCAAACTAACCCTCTTTTTCCTCTGGCTCCGCAAGCACAACCCTCACCTAGACTGGTCCAGGGTTCTTGAATGGGGAACTTATTGCCACTTCCACTGCCTTACTCCATCCTCCCCTATACTGGTCTCCTGCTCTCCGGAGATTCGCCCCAACCTCATTTCTGTTCCTTCTCTCTACTACTGCCTCAGAGCGGTGTTCAGCAAGACTCTGGCCTCTTCCTTGCCCCCTCACCGGCCTTACGATTGTGCCATTGATCTCCTGCTGGGAACCATGCCACCCCGTGGATGGCTCTATCATCTCTCAGCACCCAAGGGGGCAGCCATGACCCAATACATTTAGGACTCATTTGCTGCTGGCATTATCCACCGGTTGCCCTCTCCAGCAGGCACTGGGTTTTTCTTTGTGAAAAAGAAGGACAAGAGCCTCTGTCCTTGCATCGACTATTGGGGGTTGACAGTCAAGAACCTGTACCCATTGCACCTGATGTTTTCCAACATGTGCGTTCGGTATTCAGGCAGCTCCTCCAGAATGGATTATATGTGAAGGTGGAGAAATGTGATTTCCATGTATCCAGCACCTCCTTCCTTGGATTTGTCTTTTCGGCCGGTAATTTCCAAATGGACCAAGACAGGATTCAGCTGGTAAAGGACTGGCCCCAACCCAACACCTGTAAACAATTGCAGAGGTTCTTAGGGTTCTCCAGTTTCTATCAGCAGTTCATCAGGGTCTATCGCTCTGTTGCGGCTTTCCTTCACCTACTTACCTCCATACGTCAGGCCTACAACTAGAACCCAGAGACTGAACAGGCCTTTACCAAGCTTAAGAGTCTTTTCACCTGAGCCCCAGCCCTGGCTCTTCCAGATACAACCCCCCAATTCGTGGTAGAGGTGGACGCTTCTGACCTGGGGGTAAGTGCCATTCTGTCCCAGAAAGGTTTCCAGGACAACCACCTGCACCTGTGCATTTTCTTTACCGGCTGTCTCAGTCCAGCTGAACAGAACCACCCTGTTGGAGAGCAAAAGCTCTTGGCGGTCAAGTTGGCCCTAGAGGAGTGGCATCATTGGCTGGAGGGGTACGAAGTTTCATTCCTCGCCTGGACCGATCATTCAAAATTGGAATATCTATGGACAGCCAAACACCAAAACGCAAGGCTAAGCATGTTGAGGACTGTTCTTTGGTCAGTTTCACATCTCCCTGTCCTATCTGCCAGGGTCACGAAATAGGAATCCTGATGCCTTGTCCCGCTTGCACTTCCCTGACGAGAAAGAGCCGCCGCCTGATTCCATACTACCTGCCACTATTACCGTCCGCGCACTTAATCTAAAAAAATCGAGAAGAATGTCCAGCGGGCACTCCTGGGGATTTCCGTCAGCCTCTCCTCCGAGAGTATGTCTCAAGTTCCCCAGAGTCTTACGCATCCACCTAACCTTCCATGTCTTCTGCCTCAGACCTGTTACAGCCCGAAAGAAGTCGGCGGCACCGAAATGCCGGCCATTTTGTTTCTGTATAAATAGACTCCGGCTGCATGTGCCTGCTTCCAGATTGTCTCGTTTGGCTCTGCGCTCCGTTTGAGACCTTCCAGCCTTTCTTTTTTTCCCCATGGAAAGTTTTAGTTTCAGTTTAAAATCTCCCGGTTTCCTTGAATTTTTGCCTGCCATTGATTTCGGATTGGATTTTCCTCTATTGCTCTGTTCTCCGGCTCTTGACCTCGGACTGTTTTTGGACTCCCTTTCCTCTCTCGGATCTGCAGCTTTGCGCTCCCACGACCCGGATGTTCGCCATTAACCCCGCAAGTGCCACGACTGCCTGTTCAAAAGTATTCGGACATGTCTCTTTCCTGCCTGTGCTACCCCTTCTGACCTGGTTTTGTTCTTCTGGTGGCGTCCTGCTTTTGGGTCCTTCCTGCCAGCCATCTCTGACATAGATAGATAGATTGCATAGTACAGGTACACAGCAACGAAATGCAGTTTGGCATCTAACAGAAGTGCAAATAGTAGCAATTGTGCAAATAGACAAGGGCAGATAAATATGTAATGCTGTATATATATTTACATGCTGTATATGTACAGCATGTAAATATATATATATATGTAAACATATGTACTCTGGAGAAACTCTGGAGAAACTCTGGGCCTCGCACTGTGCACTCACTGCCATCTTCTTATGTATGAATCCTCATGAGATAAAAAAGGGTAAATATTCTACTATGCAAAGGAAAAATCATGAGAATCAGGATACATAAAGTACATAGCCATATGGTTTGTGTTCTACCTTCCTTAGTTCTCCCACACCACTAACTACTTTCTCTAGACTGCCTTCCTGTAGCAGCCAACAGTTCTAAACCACTGATGCTTGCTTACAAAGCCAAACATGAACCAGCACACCTGTACTGCTCACCTGTACCACTCAGCCCATACTGCACGATTCTTGCTCTGATCCTCAGTCACTGCTCGACTAGTTTCATTATCCCTCTGGGTACAAGGAAAACTTGCTTCCAAACTTTTCTCTATCCTGGCACAGAGGTGATGGAATGAAATTTAACGATTTTTGCTTTAGACTAATGGTAGTCTTAGTCTGTATCCTAGTGAACCTGTATTTATTGATGAAGACTTTTTAAGTCGCTCTCAATAAGGACGTCTGCCAAATGCCATAAATGTCATACAATTAATTTTAGCAAAGTCCTATAAATGTATATAAATATCAATAGTATTTAGTATGTTTTACATTTTAAACACACATATTACAATAATGTAACAGGTTTATTTCATTTTAATAGTACCTAGCCCTATGAATGTTTAGTTAAGTCAGTTACTGTGCATTTGTTTTATTTATTTGCTTTTTTTCACCATTAACTTGATCTCATACAAAAGCCCATCTTGACACACTGCACACATCTAAGTATATTCACAGGCACCTTCTCTAACCTGTGTCTGAATGGCCGAGTGTCAGATGCTGTGTAAACTTCACCCACTAGAAAAAGCTAACATTACCGTCTAATTATCATTTCTCAAAAATGTCATGCTTTGCCATTTTATAAAGTTTTGCTGGCTCTCAGATAATTACACAACACAAGTTTTCTTTGCAGAAAGCAAATTAAATTCTCTGCTTTGCACTCATTAGGTATGGAGGCCTCATACAGCCTTCCTGAGCAATCTGAAGTGTCATGAACTCGAACAGTGTACCAAATCGAAAATGACAGGAGGGCCGAATTACCCCATCTGAATTCCATTCCACTTTCATCAGATGATAAAAAAAATCTTTGTATCTATTAGTAAAAAGTAATGTCTCCTTGAGCTCCAGAGTTAGAGTCCAGTAGAAGATGCATTCACATTGTACATTTTTATGGAAGATTTTTGTACCTTTTGTACTTAAAAAAAAAACCAAGTCAATATGAGCATTTGCTTTGTATATTTTATATTCTGTATCATTTCATTTTAGCTAATCTCAGCAGACAGTACACTGACTTTTCCTTTTTAGAAAGTGAGCAGGGTCCTGGTAGGATTTATGCAAAATCAATGTCTTGAACAGTGCTGGACTTCATAGCTCTCAGGCAAACATTAACCACACCACCTACTCTCAAACATCCTGACCCCAGTTTGCCCTTCATGTTTGAAGATGGTACCTCTGAGAAGGTGGTTGGTGGTGTGCTCTCTCTATCTCAGAGCTCCCCTGCTGATATGTATCCAATTGCTTTCTTTCTAGCCTGACATTGAGAAAAAAGGTTTGTTGACCATTAAGCAAACCTTAGAGGAAATGTTCTGTAGGTCAAAGAGAAAAAAAGAGAGAGCAGAGTACCCAACTACAATGTACACCACTCAACACAAATTAATAATAAAAACCTGAAAATGCCCAAACATCTCATCCTAAGACAAGCTAGATGGCCTCTATTTTCATTTGAATTCAATTTTACCATTCTCATACTATGCTTCTCAAAAACTTAATAAGCTATTACTTATTAATTCCTACAGTATGTTGCCTTAATCCTGTTAATAGCCAAAATGAACTGGAATGTTGAATAAAAATGCCGTGGAAGTAAAAATGATTTAGAGTCTTGGAGTCTTTATGTCAGAAAGTAGAATAGTATTATTCAAACAAACGATTAATAACAAAGTTTTGGTTCATGTTTTCAATTCTAATAAACAGTTCTAATACACTGATCTCATCCTGCATTCTTTCCTTTTTAAAAATGTGTACAATAACAATATTTTGTGACCATTTATTTATAGACAGGTGCTGGCTTACACACACACACTGAATAACATGGTAATAGTCATGATGGTTTCCAGCCCACGGCAGTCTTTCCTGTGAACATTCAGTGCGTGAAACACCTGATCCTGGATAATCAACGAGTTCCTTGTAGGTTAGCATTCCATCACTATTGATGAAGTGAAGCAGACTGTTCTATGATGGTTCGGCTTACTGACAAATCTTTCTTGGCCGAATCTTTCAAGCATTAGTTAACTGCTGAGATAAATGTATAAATGGAGCAGGGGAGTAGGTTGAAAAATAATTTCCACTCCTTGAAATCTTTTATTTTATAATTTTGGAAGTCCCAGTTTGACTTGAAAGCCCCTTGTATTTTGCTATCTCTGAATGCATATGTCTAAGACGTTTTGAGTCAATTCATAAGCTCCTTAAACCCAGAGTACCAGGTTCTAATAGTATTTTTTAATATTGCAGCATCACCTGCATACAGAGAAATATACATTCTTGACTCATGTCAATCCAGAGTTCCAAAGTAAAACCAATTCACAAGTCCCAATCTCTATCTCTGGATTTCTTCACTTAATGTTCAAGTGTATCGGAAACTGCTTTTAAAAATATGTAGAAATAGTCCGAAAATAATAAGGCAAATATTGGCTCCATCCATTTTGGTTCCATTTATGAGCTTATCAGACCTTTGATAGGCTGCATCATGGTTAAACCAAATAATGACTAAACTATCAATATTTTTTGGAAAATTATATGACCAGAATTATATGATGTTTGTTTTCTGCAGTTTAACATTTACAACAAACGTTTGAATCAGTAACTTTTCAAGTTTTCCATGTTTTTATTTTTTTTCCACCCCAAAAACTTCGCTGCAGCAAAAAGTTAACCAGTAAATGGTGGCACAGGAGGTCTTACAAGTGCACTTGTTTAATTCGTGGCAATTTTTTGACTAATAATTTTTTTGTTTTGACCATTAAACTTGAATGTAACTGTGAATGTAATTTTGTAAAGGATATGCACATATAGATATATAAAATTATGTTATAATGAAATGCACATTATTCTCACCTACAATGCATGCTGTTATTGTGTTCTAGACTTGTGTGCTTCTCTGAACTAACTGCAGTGCCATCGAGTTGAACCTTGAGGGATGATGTAGGTCACCTGGTGCCAATTAGATAAGAATATAACTCACTTGGGCTCCGTCAGCACCTTAAATTATCTCTGTCTTAGGTCAAATTTCTGCGCTCCCACGAGAAGACTTCGCTATAATGAGCAGAGGTGGGTTAATCCATGACAATTTGAGCTGGTTTTATTGCCAGTATTGTCCCACAAATAGATTAGTACCAACCCATTCTCCACTACCCCCTGCCTGATATGAGTGGCAGCTGAGTAAAGAAGAAAAAAGATAAAATGGTCTCGAGGGGAAATGAGAAAGAACTTGTTACCACCAAATTGACAGAGGACTGTCGTTTCACTTTGTGAGCCATGAAGCTAATGTTTATCTCTGCCAGACATGGTGTAATAAACCACAAGGCATTAAAACATTTCAGACAGGAGTCTATTACCGGACCTGATTTAAGAGTAAATGCTTTCAGGCTCCAAGTACAATAACTACGTATGTACATAAAAATACACAATATATATAAATACTCTTTGAATTAAACATTTATATGAAATTTGGAATGAGCATAAGGGTTGCATAAATCCTTTATAACACAAAACTTTCAATTCATTACATTATGAAAGAGAGTAGAGAGAATGTCCTGTTAATAATAGCATAAAATTTGCTATTATAGATTTTGGTTTATTATCTAATTAGAAAATGTTGTCCATTTTATTCAATAATGTTTACTCTGACTTTCTAACACCAGAAAGACATTTATGATTTTGCACATTTACAGTAAAGGATAATTTAAGTGTAAATTATGGATTCTTTTAGGATGTTTCTCAGTAATGCATCAGATAAAAATCAGTATATTATAACTGCTTGTGTCACCTAATATGTATTGCATAGTAATTTTATATTGAGGTTCGTAAAAGGTGGAAAGGTCACTTTTTTATTAGTTATAAAGTTTATTAAAGACATGGCTCAATGGGATTTGTGTAAGATGATTAAAACATTTTGGGGTCACATAATTTTGGAAATAACTAACATTTTGTTATCATGTTTTTTTCCTTAATTATACTATATGGAAAAAGTATTACAATGCCTGACTTTACCAGCATTTTGTTTTTTTTCTCCCCTAAATTGTTACCACAGATTTGGAGGCACACAATTGTATATGATGCCATTGCATGCTGTAGCATTAAATTTTCCATTAAAATCAGAGACCCAAACCTGTTCCAGCATGGCAATGCCCCTGTGTATCCAGCCAGCTCCATGAAGATATGGTTTACATGGGTTGGAATGGAAGATCTTGAATGGCCTACAATAGAGCTTTGACCTCAACCCTATCACAATTTTGGGATGAATTATTCTCACCCTACATCAGTACCTGACTTTACTAAAACCCTTTTAGCTGAATGAGTAGAAATGAGCACGAATCTCCACAACCACACTTTAAAATATAGTGGGACATCTTCCCAGAAGGGTGGAGGTTATTATAACGGCAAATAATCATCAGATGTGGAATAGAATGTTCAAGAAGCAAATAAGTATCAACTCTTGTCTATATGTGAGACAGTGTATCATGATAAGCTGCCAATCAACAATACTTTACTAAGCTTCTGCAATCCTAAATTCCCAAGTTATATATTTGCAGGTTAATGAATGTAAAAAAGCAAACATTCATTGAAAGTTTAACCATCTTTATAGTCATAGGCGAGGGATTGACCCCCCAGGCAGTTACTGTACTTGTTCTGAAAAAAAAAAAAAAAAAGCACAGATGTTCACTTGAGCTCATACATTATGACAGAATGCTAGGTGATTAATATTATGCAAATAATTTCGCACAGAAATAATGCCCTGGGAAAAAACATAGTGCCAATTCTGTATTATAATAAAGATACAAAGAATTCATTTTCAGATGCAAATTATACCAATAAAAAAACAAACTTACAGCCAATTCTTGCTCTATCTGTCTTTATTTGAATGTCATTATTTCATCACTCAAAGATAACGAAGACATTTTAAATGGTAGAAAAGGTATCAGAAAAAAGTGAAAAAGACGAATGCACAAATGGATGTGCCAGAGCCATCACCTTGAGTAGTTAAAAGCAGAGTCGTTAATTTTCTTGGCATGTCATGTCTCGTTATAATGTTGCCTCGAGCCATGTGTCGTGCTATATAGCCTACGCGTGCAAGCTTTACTTGCTTTCCTTGGACATAATTTATATTAGTACCATTGCACAAGGTAAACGGGTCATCAAAATGATTTATGTTATTTTATATTACATTACTAAACTTCCTTCTATCCTCACATTGAAGTGTCCTTTCAGTCGAATATATGCACCGGTGATCATTAAATCTGTCACTGTTTTACAACCCATATCATTGCCTACTAAAATATACTTGTCAATATTTTCTCTGCTGAGAAACCATTAGTTTCCCTAAGCATATTATTGAATTTTTGAGTGAAAAGGATACTGAAAAAAAAAAAGGACACATTCCTTATATGTTCCTGGAACCAAGTTTGGTGTAATGGACGGCAAAAAGTGCAATCATTAGATTTTTTTATTTTTTTTTTTACTTGCAAGTGAGGTAAAGTACAATTGTAAAGCTAGATGCCTAATGGTTTGTAATGCGATTAGCAATTCTGTCTATATCTCTGTTATTATACTAGGGAATTTTTGCTTATCTGCCCCTCTAAATTCAAATAGGGATATTGTCAGTGCGGTTAGAATGACGTTGACATTGTAACCGTAACATGAGGGTCCCCAATGGGGAGGTGGTAGCTTTGCGGTAAAGGCATTGGACTTTGGATCTGAAGGTTATGAGTTTAAGTCCCAGTCACACCAAGTCGCCTCTCATTTCGCAAGGCCCCTAATCCTGTAACAGATCAGTTGTATGAATGAGATAAGTAAGTCGCTCTGCATAAGGGCATCTGCCAAATAATGTAAATGTCAACAATCTCAAATATAATTGAACAAGTACACCTAGAAACAAAAGTGCTTCATTTTTTGCTCACCATTTTCTCAGCTGTGTCATTTTAATGAGAAATCTGACAACACATATTGGATTCAGAGTTTCAGAATGCAGTGCAGGTAGGCAACGTGGGTGAGCTATGGGAGAGATTCAGCTCAGCAAGGTTCTAGTCGTGTATGAGATGACGAGCGTGATGGGCCATGACGACGGTATCAGCGTGAAAGGTGAAGCTTTGAAACATAATCTGTTTGAGCAGGATTTACATAAAAGGTGGGACTTAAGGAATGGACTAAAATGCTGCTGCTCTCTGTTGGTAGCAAAATCCTACTAGCACCGCTATCAGCAGGTAATCAGACGGCATTGTGGGTAATGTATGACCAAACTTTACATGAAATAAAAAACTATTTCGGTCTTGCTTGTGATGTAACACTCCACACTAATGCTTAATGAATAATAGGTACACTCAGGGATCAGGGTTTTTTATTTTTATAGGTTTAAATGTTATAATTTCTTTGTGGTCATTGTATACATTGATTTAGTATTAAAAAGGTTGTATTTGGGAGGTCTTTTGTATATATGAACTCCAATCCTACTGTGAGATGTGTGTGAATTATTTGCCCAGCAAAGGCCCACACTTTCCCCACTTTCCCTCACCAGCAGCTAAAAACACAGTCACAATAGTCTACATACAGAAACTCAACAGCGTTCTGCCTTGTTCTTATAATACACTTGTAGCTATAGTGTACGGCTATAAAGGTTTAAGTCAAATAAATAAATAAATAAACTATAAAGTTAATAACAACAGAAAATCACATTTTGATTATGCCGATATGCACATTATTCAGGAAGACATTTTCCTGTATAAAGTCCTAGAATTTGAACTTATACACTTCCAGTTATTTGAAGTTATTTCAAGATCTAATTCATAAATTTTTCTTCTCTGCATTATAAATTCTACAACTTATACTGTATACTGATTTAAAACTGTAATTTCACTATTTCAAAAGGTGTACTATAACACCTGGGTTAGTTTAAAATTTGAAAGTTATATTTTATCGAGTATAAACTTCTTTATCACCATTACTATACATTATTTATTATTAACTGCAGCAACATCAAGAATTAGTACATCCATGGCCCTGTCATACTGAAAGTGGTTTGCGTCTGTTGTTTGCAGTGTAACATGTTTACACAAAGGGGCTCTGGTAAATTCATTGTATTTCAATTTTAAAAAAGAAAATGTGAGTGTGATCTACAATAAATGTATACATTGACTTGATATAATTTTTTGAGGCTCTCTGTCTTAAGGTACAATATATAGGCAAACGTATATGGACTTCTGACTTTTCCAGCAATTCTGTACATGGTTCTTCCTTTGACTATTACCATAAAGTTGGCGGCACACAGTTGTATATGCGTCAAGGTGGCGATCATGACGCGGAAGCACAAGTAACTTAATCATTCTTAATTTACCCAAAACACACACACAAGTCATGAAAAGCCACAAACTGAAAGTTATCCGCTCGGGACGAGTAATCCTCAAAGGAAAGCGCTACCCAACGGAAAAGGAAAGTAATATCCAATGGAAAATGGTAATCAATAGCGAAAGTAAACTCCAACACAAACGAGTAATCCTCGGAGACGGTGTCAGGAGACAGAACCAGCGGGGAAGGCTGGTGGTCGAGGATCCACGGGATCACCAGCATGACCTTTAAGAACCGACAGCCTGTGACTCGAGAATGAAGTTTATATAGTCCTCTCCTCAACGATGGTAGGTGGATCCCTGACAATGTCTTTTTGTGCAATTGCATAAACTTTTTCCTTCACTTGAACTAGACCCAAACCCGTTCCAGCTTGACAATGCGTTGGAGTGAAAGATTTTAAAGATGTTTAAAAATCACATACAAATGTTATGGTCAGTTGTCAACAAACTTTTGTTCATATAGTGTATGTGTTTGTGTGTATGTGCATTTACATGTAATTGTGTGGATGAACATAGAGCTTCTTGTCTGTGTCTTGTTAGACCAGGATTGTGTACAGCTGCAACTACACAACTGAACGGCCACAAAATACAGTCATGTGACACACCATGTGTAATATTCATGAGTGAATTGTTTACAAGGAAATGAGTGAGTTGTACACACACCTATACACATAAATTGCAATCATAATGAGAAAATGAGAATGTGTATGTATATATATATATATATATATATATATATATATAATGTCATTATAAATAAATAAATTGTCAACATTGGGCTTTGTCCCAAATGGCATATTATTAGAATGTTAAAGTAGAAAAGTAGAAAGTGTTTATTCACGGCAACAAAAAAACATTTTAATGTTTTATGTTTTAACTACAGGACAGCAAAAAATTATTTTATTTTGCTAAACTGTAGCATGCTGTTTATTAAATGTGAACAACAAGGATCAATCTTGATTACCTTACCTCTATATTTGTTGCTAAAAATAATATCTATCACGTTCATGTGCTATAGGTTCTGGGTCCCTATTTAGTACAGAACAGTGTGATTTGAATGCAGCATTGAAGAAACTAAAACAAACACATAGGGATATTTGAATTTCAGTGGAAATCAATGTAGTCTATAATTTACAACACGTTCTACATTATGTGATATGATGTGCCAATACATGCTTTCCTTATTGTGTTTCATTCATGTTTGTTAGTGTGGTCTTTTGTTGTTTTGGCGAAACAAAATATCTGACCTTCTATTGAATCGGAATGGAAAAATACATTTCACAGATAACATTTGGGACTTTTTTTTTTGTATCTTGCATTTCTGCATAGTGAGTGGGAAGTGCTATGTTGAAAGAGCCAATTTGAAATATAGAGGAATGTCTTGTGAGGGACTAAAACAAATTATCACTTTTAGGGCTTATTAACAACGTCAAGTCTTGAAAGTATTCCATGAGACAGGGCTAAAAGGTTTCAGGCGTTAGGGTGCCTTAGTGGTGTGTGTGTGTGTGTGTGTGTGTGTGTGTGTGTGTGTGTGTGTGTGTGGGTGGGTGTATATATTTGAAAGCTTTCAGTTGTATAAAATGTATTTGTATCCTGTGGCAATTTTGGTTCACTGAAACAAGCCTAGTCCAAATACATTTCAACCTGACAAAAAATGCAGGAGAGCGTAAGGAGAAAGAGGTTGGCAAAACAGAATTGGGTTCGGCAGAGAGATGAGAAATGTAGGCAGGAGTACAAGTTGATGAAGAGGAAAGCCAAGGAAAAGGCATATAAGGATCTGCATGAAAATTTGGACACTAAAGAAGGAGAAAAGGATTTGTACTGATTGGTCAGGCAGAGGGACCAAGCTGGGAAGGATGTGCTGCAAGTTAGAGCAATAAAGGATAAAGATGGAAATGTGTTGACTAGTGAGATGAGTATGTTCAGAAGGTGAAGGGAGTATTTTGAGCAGCTGAAAAATGAGAAAAATAAGAGCGAAGGTTGGATGATGTGAAGATGGTGAAGCAGGAAGCATATAGGATTACTAACGAGTAAGTAAGAGCAGCGATTAAGAGGATGAAGAGTGGAAAGTCGGTGGGACCAGACGCCATACCAGTAAAATGATGGAGATATTTAGGAGAGATGTCAGTGCAGTTTTTAACCAGGTTGTTTAACAAGATTTTGGAGGTTGAGAAGATGCCTGAGGAATGGAAAAAGTGTGTGCTGGTACAAGTCTTAAAGAATAAGGGAGATGTGCAGACCTGCAGTAACTACAGGGTAATAAAGTTGATCAGTTACACCATGAAGTTATGGGAAATAGTAGTGGAAGCCAGGCTAAGAGAAGTGACCATCTGTGAGCAACAGTATGGTTTAATGCTGAGGAAGAGCACTACAGACCGATTATTTGCTTTAAAAATGTTGATGGAGAAGTATAGAGAAAATCAGAAGGAGTTGCTTTGTGTATTTGTGGATTTAGAGAAAGCTTACGAGATGGTAGCCAAGAGAGGAGTTGTGGTATTTTATGAGGAAGTCACATGTGTCAGCGAAGTATGTAAGGGTGGTGCAGGACATGTATGAGGACAGAGTCACAAGGGTGATGTGTGCAGTAGCGCCGACAGACTGGTTCAACGTGGAGGTTGGACTGCATCAAGGATCGGCTCTAAGCCCTTTCCTGTTTGCAGTGGTGATAAACAGGTTGAACAGGTTAAGGTCAGACGAGGACAGACAGAAGTCTCTTTGGACTATGATGTTTGCAGATGATATTGTGATTTGTGGGGAGAGTAGGGAGCAGGTTGAGAAGAGCCTGGAGAGGTGGAGAGAAGAGGAATAAGTGTCAGACAGAGTACATGTGTGAATGAGAGGGAGGGCAGTGGAGGGGTGCGGTTGCAGGGAGAAGAAGTGGTGAAGGTGGAGGGGTTTAGGTACCTGGGGTCAACAGTGCAAAGTAATGGAGAGTGTGTCAGAGAAGTGAAGAAAAGAGTGCAAGCAGGGTGGAGTGGGTGGAGAAGAGTGGCAGGAGTGATTTATGATAGAAGGGTATCTGCAAGAATAAAAGAGAACGTCCATAGATCTGTGGTTGAGTAAAAGACAGGAGGTGGAGCTGGAGTTAGCAGAGCTAAATATTTTGAGTTTTTTGTTGGGAGTGACAAGGATGGACAGGATTAGAAAAGAGTTTATTAAAAGGACAGCGCATGTAGGACGTTTTGGAGTCAAGCTTAGGGAGGGAAGATTGAGACGGTTTGGACTTGTGCAGAGGAGGGACATGAGGTATATCGGTAGAAGAATGCTGAGTATGGAGCCACCTGGAAGGAGAAAAAGAGGAAGACCAAGGAGGAGATTTATTATTGTGGTGAGGGAAAACATGCAGGTAGTTGGTTTAAAAGAGGCAGATGTAGAGGACAGGGGGGTATGGAGATGGATGATACGCTGTGGTGACCCATAATGGGAGAAACCGAAAGAAGAAGAAGAATTTCCTTGTGTACAATACAAGATCCAAAAAGAGCTTGGTTCGCCTAAGTTTTGAAAGGAAGAGTCCTAACCTTAACTCCAGTGACCACCTTTGAGATGAAATCGAATGCAGACTGCACACCCGGCCTACTTGCCCGAAGCATCAGTGCAGAGCCCTAAAATTGCTGTTGTGTTGTGCAATTAGATGATTATTAGCTGGCAAATAGACAGTTCTAAAGTTTGATGTGTTGGAAACAGAAAAAATGCTAAAGGAACATGTTTTTTACAAGGGCCAATTTGTTCTTGTCTAAATAAATGGGCTAGATCATTTCCCAAACAGCAGGTCTTGTAGTGTGTTTCCAGTAGTGGTTATTATCTACCAAGCGCAAGCAAGGACACCTTATGAACAGGCGACAGGATGATTGATGCATGTGGGGAGCAAAAAGTAAGTGTGTCTGGTGTGATCCCATTCCACAAAAGAGCTACTGTAGCACAATTTGCTAAAAGAGATAGAAAGGTGTCAGATCATACAATGGATCACAGCTTGCTGTGCCCATTCAGAGTGCCCATTCTGATTCCTACAGTAGATGTGAGCTATGTACAAACAAAGATGACCTGATCTGATGAACCATGTTTTCTTTTACATCCTGTGTGTGAGTTGCTTATATAGGAAGAAGGCAAGCCTGCAGATGCAGTGTAATTCTCTGATTGATGTTCTTCTGGGACACTTTGGATCCTGGCATTCATGTGGATGCTAATTTGACACATACCACCTACTTAGAAATTGTTGCAGACCAAGCACACCTATTCATCAACAACAGTAACCCCTAATAGCCATGATTCTTTCAGCAGCATTATGCACACTGCCACAGTGCAAAAATAATCCAGGAATGGTTTGAGCAACATGACAATGTGTGCAAGATGCTGACTTTAGCTCAATTTCTAATTTCTTAATGCAATTCTGCTGGACAGACCGGTTCTGATCTATGGAGGCTTCGTCATAGATCTGCTGCTATCCTGGTACACCTGCTCCTTTATGCATTTATCCAGTCAGCCAGTCATGTAAGAGCAGCACAATGCCTACAATCATGCAGATACAGGTCAAGTGTTTCATGTTCACATCAAACATCAGAATGAAGATAAATTGTGATCACTCTGACTTACTACACACTACACACAAAATCTAATCAGCAGGTGTCTCTGACCCAGAACTGCTTTTGATTATTGATTATTCACTGCTGACGGCCTCTTAAAGTGTCTCTCAGCTTTAATTTAACCTGCCACAGTGGAATGAAAAACATGAATGAACTAATTAAACATAGTAAAACTAATCTTAACTAATCTCATTCATATCCCACCTGTGCACATTAGCCTGTGGCATGTCATTTTCTATAGTATACACTCACTCACAAGGGGGAGCTGTTACTCAAGTTGCGTTCTTGTTGAAAGCGACAGGATACTCCCACACACTGTACAGAACAGAACCCTGCATTTTGTTACTTTTATAAAGAAGAAATTAAACTAAATGCAATTGGAATACTCCTTGTTTGTTATTCTCGTCAACGAAATGATGCTAATAGTTATTATTATTATTATTATTATTATTATTATTTTTACTATTGTTGTTGTTGTTGTTCGCATTGTAATCTACATTTCCATTAGAGTACTCAGTCCTGATTGATTGCCATTCACACGAGCTCAGGTCGCCAATTAGACTCATACACACAAGTATTTGATATTTGATTAGTTGAATCGGGGAGACCAGCCTGCTCTAGTCAATAGTATTGTCTGGGTGCATTTTCCCATTAGTTCTGCACAAATGAAAACACAAATCAATTTGGAAGCACAAGTAACTTTGGCTCTTGATGCGTATTAACAGCACTGCGGATTTACTCTGTTGTTCTGATGAGGGTTTACAATCACATGGGTCATTTACTGTGATGGATTTCATAGAAATGAAGATGTAACATGATCTGAGACCACTAAGCTGCCACCCTTAGCCTAATCATTTACAATTCATGTACATTTGTTTGAGCATTGTCATGTTATAAAAAAAAGAAAAAAAGAAATAAAGAGTATGTCTATGTAGACTCAAGTGATTTATAAGAAATACATCTTTACAATACACACTATATTTCTTGCATTGCTTACAAACTGCTAGCAATACAATATTTTTGCATTAAAAACCTGCACAATGATTCAATAATGTATGTTTATTAACCAAACAAACAATGGAATTACGCACAAAATTATTTTAACATTTCTAAAAATTAAATCAAATTGCATACTATTTATCATTAATACAGTTATACCCTTCAAAATACAGTATTTATATATGTGTGTGTGTGTGTGTGTGTGTGTGTGTGTGTGTGTGTGTGTGTGTGTGTGTGTGTGTGCGCGCGCATTAAAGTTTTTCTTCATTTACAGTAATGTGTAAGGAAACAATAATACATTAAAAGCACACATCAATAGCACATTACTAGGACCCACTCATTTTATATATAACTTATTATAAAGCTAAATTAATATAATATATTTAATGCATTAGCATACTGTATATCAGGTGCTTTATAATTGCATTTATTTGTAATTATTGTGTTTATTTTATGGTTTTCTGTATGTATTAGTGTTTTTTTTTCCTTATTAAAGTTTTAATTAAAACATTAAAATATAATTTAGAAGAAAGAAAAAGAAAGAAATAAATAAAGAAAGAAAGAGGTTTTTTTTTTTTTTAAATAGCCCTACATGTTTCACCTTGTTATAATGATATAATATGCTAATAAAAAACATACTGTTTAATATTATGCATTAAATATTGTCGCTGGCAGTTAAAGAGGTTGAAGCAAAAGGGAAGGGAGGGAGAAAATGACCAACAGGTGCCTGTCTCTGTAGGAATCTGAGCAAATGTGGTGGGAACGCAGGTAGTTCTTGTGACAGTGTCAAGGTTCCCCTTGAGCTCTGTCACGATTGTTCTATAAAAATATACACAGACATAGCATGATGTTTCAAGATTACAGAAAACTACAGGTAGCGTTTTCTATTTTTTTTAATTCATGCTGGTGGGTCCATTTGATAGATAAGAATCTATTAAAGAGAAGAAAACCAGCTTAAATGTGCAAAGATTTGTAACCTAACCCACCTGTTTTATTTGAGCACATATTGGGAAATTTCATTCTTAGAAAAATGGCACCTAATGAAGGTTTACTGCTGACAAATGCCAAAAGGGGTCCAATTTGACCTGGACATTGTGTAACGGTTGCGGTGGTGATTGAAATAAAAAAAGATAGATATAAAAAAAAGATACTGTGAAGACATTCTATGACTAATCTAAAAATAATAATTGTGAAATCATTTCAAATGGTAAAATATATAAAAAAAAAATGTATACATAGTAAATACAAAAAGCAAGGTTAACCTATGAAAACTATTAAACTACAGTATTAAATATTGTATATATATATACTGACTGAGGTTGGTGACGGCTTATGCGAGTTTGATAAGCAAAGAACATCTGCATTGTGGCAGCAGTAAATTAATAGAATAACTCATACATACACAAAACAACAAGCGGGCTAGATGGCCAAAAGAAGTCTAAAAGGACATATCAGAGGACGTTGCCAGAATTGAGATATTACAGGGTTATCATTCTGCAGATGCTACTAATATGACTTTTGATGCTGAGGCTGTGCTCATAAAATATTTCTAGTTTTTTTCCTCAAAGCAGCTTTTGGCTGTTAGAGGCAATGAAAAAAAATACATCACAAGTCTTTCCTTTGTCCTTGATTTCTTGTAATAAAGTCATATTTTGGATTAACTTCAGGGAAATATGACACACCTACAACGTCATCGAAGCGTTCAAGCGTCACCCAGGAAAAAGACATCTGTTATCTGTGTCTAGATGAGAAGGATTTTTTTTTTTATTTATTACTGGAAGTGAATGTGTGTGTGTGTATGTGTGTATATATATATATATATATATATATATATGGCATGCTGTTATTGGGAAATATTCACTAGTACGGTGGCCAGATGTAAAGCAACTACTACCTTGAAGTCAACCATTTACTTCAACAGCATGTTTTCTATTCATTGCATATCTTTCCATGGGAAACTTCACCATGTGGAAAAATTGTCTTTGTGTTCATTGTTGCCATTAAAAACCTATTAGAACTAGTACATTCTTATAAAAGCCTGTTATTTGCCATGCTGCTGTTATCCAAAATTAACCAACACCAATTAAACTATCCGATTCAAGAAATAAACTGTGGTATCAAATCAATCACAACACTAGACAGACTTTTCTTGCACTTTTCTCATGACATGAACAAATGTAAAAAATGTAAACATAATTAATAATAAACTTTACTAATTACAAATCTTGCGTATCGGTAGACATTTATTCATAAGGTTAGCATAATGTTCTCTGAACAAAACCTGGTATTTTGTAAAACATTGTCATTTCAAATGCAGCGTGTTCACTTTTCCAGCTCACTCTAGAGAGAATCATTATTGTTGTGATAAACACTAAACTTTTAGAGGGTCCATGAGGCAGATCTCACTCTGCCTCATGCTCTTGGAAAGAGAAGGAGCATCAGACAGACATTTAACAAAAGGGTTGCCAGATCAGGCTAGTTTAAAATAACTCATCATGTGCCAAGATCGTGTTTGATAGCGAAGGCAATTAAGGGAATTTAATTCATTTCTGTAAAAAAAAACTACAAGAGCTGGAACAAGTAAAGGTGGGTTATAAATTGGCTCATGGCTAAATATCTGAAATTAGTCTCTAGTCTTTTGTACTAATCTCAGCTCTTTTGTGTGTTTTTTTTTATGTAATATTTTGCTGAAACATGTAATTTTTGGTTAATGATATTACTTCAAACTCAAATATTTCTAACTAAAATGCTCAAAAAGAGTTGCTAGGCCAAATAAGAAATGCCTGAGAATGAGAAATGGTTAATTTGATTCACTTTCTATAGGGCTACTTAAAAACAATCCCCAGATTGTAGTCTATAGAATAAATAAACTGTGATAAATTACTTTCGTTTAAGGGTAAGACCTTTACCACACAATCGCAAAACTGCTGCTGATGTCAATAATTGTATGACATTCAAGCAGAATTGCTGTATTGCATTTCAAGAAACACTCCATATCAAACCATATTATATTTGTGGAGCATTGTGACAGCATACTGTGAAAAGCTGAACCTTCTATGAACTTGTTGGACACAACACTCGCAGAGTATTCCCATGATTTTCTGCTTCATATTTCATTCCGGGTTTTGTGATTGAGGATGACGCAACGCTCTAAAGCATTTCTGCTCTTTGTGAATCCGAGGCGTTTTTGTGCCGCTTTCAGTTGTGGGACAAAATAACTTGTTAACACTCTTTGCATTTTGGCATCAACACTGTGCTGATCTATGAGAAAAATAGAACCGGCCATGCCCCACTATTAGGAATTTATGAGTTTTGTCAGCATTCATTACTGGCATAGCCTGCAGGCAAAACAAAGAGAGTGTCTTGGCTCTCTGTCCTTCTTATGGTTCCCTGAGGGGTCAATGGCACAGCGGTCACCTGGACACACACACATACAAAAAGATAGAGAGAGAGAGAGAGAGAAAGAGAGAGAGATGAAGGCTTGCAGTTCACTGCTTTGAAGCGGCACAGGGATCCGGATGAGTTGTGGGCTGTCTAGATAACAGACTGACTACAGAAGAACAATCACCCAATGCAGTGTACTGTAAATGTGATTTATTTAGTGCTGTTTAACACATCCTGAGGAGTCATGAATTCGATGCAGTCAATGCAGATAGTATAAAAAGTCTCTGTCAAAATACCTTTTATAGTGAACATCAGCAGCGGCTCAATAATGACATAGCCTCAAACTAAATCCGGCCGAGAATCTTGTGCTTTAATGTATGTAAGTACCTAATGAATTTTTTAGACTAAACCAATAAAATAAAGTTGACAGCGGCCAACATGCAGACATCCGGCACACACATCCAAAGTGGGTTTGCTAGGTTTCAGCAAAATCTCCAGGCCAACTC
The DNA here is from genome assembly GCA_024362625.1 of Silurus asotus. Taxonomy (NCBI): domain Eukaryota; kingdom Metazoa; phylum Chordata; class Actinopteri; order Siluriformes; family Siluridae; genus Silurus; species Silurus asotus. The sequence goes on from MU551642.1 coordinate 1,838,782, forward strand.
CATCTCAAAAAGCACACAAAAGACCTCATCTATCCCTAAAAAAGGCATTAGAAAAGGGAGAGCCATTTTTATTTTTATTCTCAGCTTGAGAAACAAGGTCACCCTTGTGCACATGGCATTTCTGATGTATGGACATTATCCACTCTATAATCCCTCTTTTTTCTCTCCCAAACCTTGCAAAATGCCTGACGTTACAGGGACAACCTTTGCACTTAGACTTTTGCATTTATTTGAGAAACTATATTAGATTTCAATCTAATAATTTGCTATAAATGTCTTGAACGTTGAGAGAATATTTATAAACCAGTCTAATTCAACATAAAAAATTAAATAAAACCCTGACAACCCTGTCTTTAACTGCCCTCTACAGTCAAATATTTTAAACCACTATTTCTTGTTGATGCATTACCAATTTTAACCACTAGGCGTAAGAACAGCACAGGTTATACAGGTTATTATGGCGCATTTAGAAAGCAACTCGATGGAACAAATCTGTATATGTTACAAAACAACATTTTGTTAAATTGTTTGTCGCTCAACAGACATAATTCGTGTTTAGACATCATTTTAAAATGCATAGAATTACGATAATGAAAATTAGTCAGTCATGTATGTACTGTACATCAGAACCCAAAGCTCAATTTGTCCTTGTGCACACAAAGTTCAGTATAACAAGAAATGTGTGAAGACTCAGCCATTCTAAAAGCACTTATGAATCAACTGTCTATGGGGCTACTAAAAAAATGATCAGATTATAGCCTATAGCATGAGTAAACTTTGGTTTAGGGAAACACCTTTATAGATATTGTCCTGCCCCTCAAAAAACTGCTGCTAATGGCAATAATGTTCAACCCTGATTGTTGTATTGCATTCCTGGAACACTCAATAGCCAAACACCATTATATAACATTTGTGGAGCATTGTGACAAGCATGCTGTGAAAAGCTGAACCTTCTATGAACTTGTTGGACACATCACTCGCAGAGTATTCCCATGATACTCTTGCTTCATATTTCAATCTGGGTTTGTGCTTATCTATGAGAAAAATAGAGCTGTCCATCCCCCACTAAACTATTTTTTAAACCACTATTTCTTGTCGCTTTACCGATTTTCAATAACCGCTAGTAATAATAGTGCAGGTTATACAGGTTACCGATAGAAAAATTCAGTAAATTACATTCTGTAAAAAAATCTTTTTCATTGTTTGTTGCTCAACAGACATACAGTACAGTAATAGTCTGAAAGCATTTAGAAATCTGAGAAGTTTGAAAGTACTTTTTTAAATGAAGTAAATAAAATTTTGTCTTTTTATTGGCATGCTTATCGCCATAGATTTTAGGAGCTAGATGTAATTCATTTCTTCTTTTTTTCCCGAATTATTTAAGAGAGACAAAACGTTTATTTTTTACTTCTTGCATTTTTAAAACAGGCTCGTTACTTTAGTTTTAATTTTTTTTTGGTGACATGATCAATATTTTTTTCTTCTCATTGCGCTCTGTTTTCAGGCCATTATCCTATTTCTTGTCATCGTGCAGCTTTTTTAGCCTACCACTGGTGAACACTTCCTGGCTTTCATGCACCACAGATGTAGGCTAGCCTACGAAGCTAACAACAAGTAGGACAGAAGGCAACAGGAATCAGTAATGTAAACATGACTGAGAACAGAGACATTCCTGATCACATGATCACCATCATTATCATCTTCTCTCTGTTTGTTTTCTATATAGTGGTTGTTCTACCTGGTAACATTCATTAAGGAACAAAGGTCCAGTTTAACTTGAGTGTAAACATGTAGTCAGTACTTCAACTTTTACCAAAAACTTTTAAAACACGAGTTTCTGTATTTGTACTTGAGTAAAGGATGTGTACTTTTACTATCATTATCTTACACAGGATCTGTGAGACATGAGACCTGAAGCCTATCCCATGGAATGCAGGCCACAGGAGATGGGTGTGAACCATCCCGTTTCACATTTGCACACACACCACGTTCAACCAACATTGGCAATTTTGAAATGCCAATCAGGATAAAATGGACGGATATAGGAGTACCTGTAGGAAACTTCAAAGCTCAGGGAGAACTTAGAGGATCCATAAATCAGGAGAATCAGGAATTAAACATTAATAAATGTGTACACTAAGTAGTTCCTTATATAAAATTAATACAAAATTGTTATGCAATGGAATACAATGTGGAGTGTCATTGAGAAATGAATGGCCTTTGGCATGGCAACAGTAACTAAGCAGTTGCATCCACATAAAAGAGCGATAGTTGAATAGATTGCGCCCTTTCACCTTTTTGATAATAGCCTTTTCTTTAGAATTAAAACATTATGGAAAGCTAACAAACACGGACCGATATTGCTGCTTCACGATGATCTCCGTGCGGCGTGCACCATCTCTAACTAAGTTAGAACAGGCAAGCTGCCATGGATAATGATATCAGAAGTGAACTTGATGTGTGAAATTAAATCCTGTGGAAAGAAAACCTGTGTGGGAGATTGAAGCGAGCTCCTAAATGCTATCTGTGTACATTGCTGAATGAGGATTGACGTGCACACCCTGAATAGAGCAGCAAATAAATTGTGCAATTAGATGGGTTTCTGCCTGCTCAGAACCATCAGAAATAAGTGCCGTTAGCTTACAATGTGTCTCTGCGTGTGGAGGGTTATAACTAATGGTGATATTTTGTGCAGATATTAAATAATAAGGATAGATATCACAAACAAAGCTAAATCCACCACAGCTATCTGTATTTTTTTTTTTAAGTTTGCTGAGACAGGCATTATACAATATTTAGGCCACATAAAGTTGCCTGAGAGATAGAATATCAGGGTCAGGAGATTTATTTAACTCAGGAAATGTATTTATGCCTGAAAGACTCTTTTTATTCATTTTTTAAAATTTTGATAATATTTATTACATGCTATTTATTTATTACTAACTACTCTGAATTATTTAATATTTATGATACAAATATTATGATTGCTAAAGATCATTCAAAAAATTCATGAGGAAAATAAATTGCATTCTATTTATCTAGAAATATATATTATAAGTACAAATATTTATGTTTTAAAAGACTTAAAAAAGTCAAAGTAAATGTTGAAGTACTGATTACACTTTTTTTTACTCATGTTAAAGTAAAGAAGTTTGGGCTCTGACATGTACTTAAGTAAAAAGTAGTCATTACTTCTACCTGTTTTAGTGTAACGCTGGTAACTGGACCTCACATTGTATACATTTTTACAATTAATACAAGTTTTGCTACCTTATGAATGTATCCAGACTGAACAACCACCATATAGAACACAAGCAGAGAAAAGATGATGATATTTATTGCTTTTTGCCTTGCTTTTTGTTAGCTTTGTAGGCTAGCCTACGTCTGTGGTGTGTGAGAGCCAGGAAATAACACCAGTGAAAGGTAAAAAAGCTACACAATAACAAGAAATAGGATGATGGGCTGAAAACTAAGAGCGGAGAAATATTGATCATGCCACCAAACAGATTAAAACCAAAATAACAAGCCTGGTTTGACAATGTAAGAAGTAGAAAGTACAGATATTTGGGAAAAAAAGTAATGAGTAAAAGTAAAAAGTAAAAAAAAAATGTAGAGTAAAGCAATGTAATGATCGCAGAAAAATCTACTTAATTACAGTAACAAAGTATATGTACTTTATTACTTTTCGTCTCTGGTGATTAAAATGTGCTTAAATCATCTCATGTATTCGGTGTTACTTGGTGGACTAATGTCCAGATTTTTGCCATCTATACTTACCAAGTCGTTTTGCTAAATTTTGCATTCCTGGTTTTCAACTCATTTGTGGTTTTCTTGTTCACGTTCTTCATGTGCCCCCGTTTGTGTTGTTTAGAGGTTAGATCACATGACCTCCATCTGTATTACATATATATGTTGAACCCAATTCAGATTGATCTCATTATAAACGCCTTTTACTTCATTAATCTGTATGTTTATTATATCAAAAAACTTACATTTACATTTACATTTGCGGCATTTAGCAGACGACCTCATACCCGGTCAGGGAACCAACCCCAGCCATTAGGGTTGCACAAGCCTAAGTGCCGGTCCCAAGCCTGGATAAATGGGGCGGGTTGCGTTAGGAAGGGCATCCAGCATAAAAATGTGCCAAATCAAACATGCGGATGGTCCACTGTGGCGACCCCTAATAGGAGAAGCTGAAAGAAAGTTTAGCAGACACCCTTATCCAGAGCGACGTACAAAAGTATACAAGGGTTAGGGTTAGGGTAAGGGTTAGGGTTAGAGTTAGGGTTAGCAGACGCCCTTATCCAGATGGATGTACAAAAGAGCTTTGAGTCTCCAGCAATGAATAAACCTATACTGGTACCCCAGATTACAAACTTAATATAAATATAACTCTTGAATTCTACGAGGCAACTTGGAAAGTGCTAATTTAAGTGTTTCAGGAAGAGGTAGGTCTTCAATCGTCGCTTGAAGATAGTCAGGGACTCTGCTGTATAGACATCTTGGGCAAGTTCATTCCACCACCTCGGTGTCAGAACAGAGAAGAGCCTTGAAGTGTACTTACCTCTCATTCTGAGAGAAGGTGGTACCAGTCGAGCAGTGCTGGAGGATCTCAGACAGCATGGTGCAGTGCGAGATGTGATGAGGTCACTGAGGTAAGTTGGCGCTGCTCCATTTTTTACCCTACTTACTTACTATAGCTACTATAGCAACTTACTATAGCTACACTACATGGACAAATTTTTGGAAACCTGTTTTCAGAATGATTAGTCCCCCTTTACAGTTTTTATAACTTCCATTCTTCTGGGAAGATGTTCCACTTGATTTGATTAGGGCTCATTTAGCTGTGAGGGTGTTAGTAAAGTAAAGATATTGATGTAAGCTGAGGAGGCCTGGGGTGCTGTCAGTGTTCTAATTCATCCCAAAGGTGTTCAATAGAGTTGAGGTCAAACCTTAGTAGCAGGCCACTGAAGATCTTACACTTCATTATGGAACAGGTTCAGGTCTCCTATAGCTATATATATATATATATATATAAATATATATAGTAGTCACGTTTGTAAGATTTTGCCAAAAAACAGGGTTACCTATAAGCTACATGAATAATAGAATTTGTGTTTCTAATGAAGTACTAATCAACAAAACATCCTGATTATAAGATATAATAGTTTCTCAGTTGTACATGTATTTAAAAAGGTTTAGGTGATACATTGATCTCAGAGACAGCAACACCAGTTTCTAACTTTGCTTGTAAAAAATGCACACTCCACTTCCAACAGTCTATTCTTATATAAAAAATAAAAAAAACTATATTTATATCCTGTAGCCACAGACCAAATAAGTAGCTATACATACTGCACAGGAGAGATGCTTAAGGAAAACCATAATAGCGGGTTATTATTAGCGGCTATGTGACATTACAATCAGGAACCTATGAAACATGCAATTTGTGCAGCAAACTAACGTTTATGCTTCACTTAGCATAAATGCTAAGATTATTATTATAGAGTTATACGTTATGTGTAAGAGATGAAAGCAGTTTGGGTAGATAACTGAGTTAGAGCCATAACTCGAATGAAAATCAACATGATTTGGCATAATTTGATTGTGATGTGTAGCAAACTCTTTTTCTCTCTCTCTCACACACACACACACACGCACACACACACACACACACACACACACACACACACACACACACACACACACACACACGATAACTGAGTTAGAGCCATAACTCGAATGAAAATCAACATGATTTGGCATAATTTGATTGTGATGTAGAGCAAACTCTTTTTCTCTCTCACACACACACACGCACGCACGCACGCACACACACACACACACACACACAGTTTAAGTGAAAGACATTCATGATTTCTTACTAAGAGTGGTTAAAAGTACTAATAGTATGTATATTAACTATCAAGTATTAATAGACACGTTCATGGTTATTCAGAAAACATTCATAACTAACAATGATTTATTTCCATGGGCCACAGAGGGGACTTTACATTGCTGGAATTATCAGCAGCATAACATAAAAGACATGTTTTATGTAAGCAATAAGACATGGCAGTCTGTGCCGTTACTGTAAAATGAAAATAATGCACACCTCGCATGTGTGTGTATGCGTGTGAAGCATGATACTATTTTTGTACAAACACCACAGTCTGGAGTGCTATTCCAGTTATACAGCACTGGTTTCCTAAAGATTGCAATGTCTTATTTATTGATGTGTATAATGTCAAAGGTTTTAACATTTTAGATCCAAATTCATTGTCGTGGAACTTCCAAGAAACAAGTTCCTGTTCTTGCTTATGTTATAGCCGTGATAATCACAATTTCCTTACCAGCCTCTGTCTTTTATTCTCTCATTTACTGTATCATTCGATCATCTCTCTCTCACTCTCTTGCTGTAAAAATGCAGGTTGCCATATTACAGAGAAATATAAAACCCCCTCTATCCTGAAGACATCTGTGACAAAAGTTACAAAGCTCCTACAAGAGAGATTCACTCCAAAAATGTTAAATGTCTCCTAGGAAAAATTGCATCATGTCAACAATAATACGTTTACTGTTAAACAATAAGTTATTAAAATCTGTTTTTATTAGTTTTAGATAGTAGTAATAGTTGTAATAATTGTAGTAAAGTTGTAGTAAACTGTAAAAGTCTCATACTATAGATACTGTAAAAATCTATACTGTAACCGTCTCATAATATTGATATGAGAGCATTTATATTAACTTATAGTTCATATTGTAGCTGGAACTACATTCTAAGACCAGAGTCAAGCATTCAACAATGATGTGGCATAAAATATCTAATCCATCTATCATCTTTTTTTTTTTTTTTTGCAACAATTGCCTTTGTAATGGATTTTTTTTTCACATTCGAAGTAATTGCGATGGAAAAAACAAGAATATTGTATTAAGCCCATTATTTTTGTTAAAAATAAGAATTTTGCTGATGCAGTGATTAAGGTTTTTAATTCTTGAATTGACTGTGATAAGTTTAGTTAACAGAGGATAATCTTCCCTAAACAGTGTTTAACCTTCTGTCTTCAGTACCACTCATATTACATCACTTCATTGCTGCATAAGATGTTTACCTGCTGTTTTTGCAGATCTTTTCTGGATTGCTCCTATTGCTCTTGTGCACAACATTTTGTTTACATTTTTGCTACTGTTCACTTTACAACAGGTTTACTGGCATAGCTATTTTGTATTTTGTGTTTTGTGTGTTTGTCTTGCACTGTCCTGTGTTGTCTTGCACTGTCCTGTGTTGTCTTGCACTGTCCTGTGTTGTCTTGCACTGTGATGTGTTGTCTTGCACTGTCCTGTGTTGTCTTGCACTGTGATGAAGTTTGTCTTTGCACTGTTTGCACCAGGTTGCACACGATGCACTTTATGTGGCGAGGACACTTACTAGTCCGTATCCCTGTGTTTTCTGTGTTTGTTGTTGTATGTAGCACCAGGGTTCAGGAGAAACGTTGTTTCATTTGACTGTGTACTGCATATTCAGCTATATATAGTTAAAATGACAATAAAAGCTTTTTGACTCTTGACTCTTTACTTGCATTGTTATGTGTTGTCTTGCACTGTGTTGTGTTGTCTTGCACTGTCCTGTGTTGTCTTGCACTGTCCTGTGTTGTCTTGCACTGTCCTGTGTTGTCTTGCACTGTCCTGAAGTTTGTCTTTGCACTGTTTGCACCAGGTTGCACACGATGCACTTTATGTGGCGAGGACACTTACTAGTCCGTATCCCTGTGTTTTCTGTGTTTGTTGTTGTATGTAGCACCAGGGTTCAGGAGAAACGTTGTTTCATTTGACTGTGTACTGCATATTCAGCTATATATAGTTAAAATGACAATAAAAGCTTTTTGACTCTTGACTCTTATCTAACCTATGGGCAAAAAAACATATATAGCAGTAATAGATCACTATGGTTGTCAGTTGTTTATGTTATCTGCTTTTGTAACCCTCTGATCTGTAAACACCAGAAGAAGAACAGATGGAAGATATTTATAACTGTTTAAGGAAGTCTAACTATACTGAAATATACTGAATGTTACTGTAAGAAAGTGGGATGGTATATGATGCTTAGTTAATTTGTTCATCCAATTAACTTTCTTTTCTTTTGCTCAATGAAATGTTAATATGCATGAATGTGTCCAAAAAATTCCTTGTGTCATGGATTTTCAAGTTGGTAATTTAATGAGATTTTACTTGAGATACAGAGCAACCTGAAATTTTAATTTCAATAAAGCTTATTTAATAGTACTATGGACTGGCATAATTTCATTTTAATATGACATAATATGAAACCTTCTGATTTAGTGACTTTGGCCCCAAGTGAACAGGAAATTGACTTCAAATAGAAGTCAAGCAAGTAAGCACCTTTGTATTAGGAACAGCATTGATAACTGAGAACTCTGACAGCGTACCCCGCTCTCCCCCTACTTCATAACACAGCCGTTTACCAAACTTAACCATTGACCCTAATGTTTTTTTCATAAGCACAAGAAATTTGGTTAATTATATTACCTCATAACCTAAATGTGTTCATTCACAGCCACGTGTTTTCAAAAATACGTCATGTTAGTTAATAATATTTTTGTTACTATCTACAGTGGATGTAATCGACACAAATTATGAATGGGCATACAAATATTTCATTCAGTATTTATTTTTAATCTTTTGACACATGTGGCACAGTTCAACAATACAATGTAAAGGGAAAAGGCAGATGTTTTATCAAGAGGAATTTACAATATGCTTATATTGTTTTACAGAAAAATTACAATATATAATATAAATATATATTATACTGTATATACAGTACCGGTCAAACGTTTGGACACACGTTTATCTAAAACATATTCTGGGTTAAAATGTTTTTTGGATGGAATTGACAACAAAATGTAATACAATATGTGTTGTTTCATTGTTTGGATGAATGTGGTATTGATGTGCAGTGTAGATAGATAGATAGATAGATAGATAGATAGATAGATAGATAGATAGATAGATAGATAGATATTATGTGAAAATTCATAAATTGGAAATATGTCAGCAGCACTTTTGGGATATTGGGATCTCTGTGTCACCTTCGGATTTATTGGTGGTGCATTCCAATTATTATTTATTATTTATTATGTTGTTGATCGTCAGACTCTAAAGAAAAAATATTTCAGCATTCCATTATTTATTTATTTATTTTCACAGTCACACCATGTATATATTTTGTTTTTGTTTTTTTTACAATTAAAATGAATGATTCATAATTTCATGTCCATTGGATTCCATTTATTGGATATTAATAATAATGTAATAATGTCTTCAAAGAAGTGTGACTGGTATCGGCGTTTTTAAAAGTACTAGGTATCGAATCGAAATGTAAATGAGTGTTATCGCCCATCCCTTATGGTGTATGGTGTGTATGGTTTCCCTGTTTCTCCTCATCCTCCTCCTCCTCCTCCTCCTCCTCCTTCTCCGCATCTCATTATCCTCCAGAGCGTCTCTAGGTGATTTAGCGCCGCCAGTCTGGAGCAGGTGTTCAACATGGCGAGCTTGGCGAGCGGATCTCTCTCTCTCACACTCTTCTTCACCTGTCTCGTTCTTACAGCTTTTCTGCCTGAAGGTAAGCCTCGAAAGTTTGCAGCACTTCGGCGGTAATGCGGGTTTGCGCGTCAGTCAATAGAGGAAGCGCTAATAAAACCACGTTTACGGCGCGGAGGTGAAGAAGCTGCGCGAGGATGTTTTAATTTGCGGCGTTTCCCCAAGTGTGTGTGTGTGTGTGTGTGTGTGTGTGTGTGTGTGTGTGTGGTCTCACGCGCGCGCGTGTGTGTGTGCACGAAGTCTTAGAAACGTGTTGTTTGTGTTTACACGCTGTTTTCGCTTTGAAGTCTTATTTATTGATGTGTGTGTGTGTGTGTGTGTGTGTGTGTGTGTGTGTGTGTGTGTGTGTGAGAGAGAGAGTGAATAAACTCCGGGACTGGATTGAGAGAATGGGAATAACTCGCCAAGGTATAAAAGCTGGCAGTAAAGTCGTATTGGCAAAAAACAAACAAAAAAACAACAACACAACAAATCAATCAATCAGCTGGTTGTTCTTTTTTTTTTTTTTTTTTTTTTTTTTTATCCCAATTCCAGATGTTCGGTCACGCCGTCAGGCACGCGCGCATCTTTTCCTCGCCGTTATTCGCGCATCTGGGCGCCTGTTGTCGTTCTCTTTTCTGACTCCCAGTGCGTGCGCACGCGAGACGTGGCTTTTCACCGACGTGTTTTTCTGACCCCTGTGGATCCAAAAGAGACACCAAAACAAGAAAAAAAAATCATCTCCTTCCCCCTCCATCCCTCCATCTCTCCATTTGTAGTGCCCGATTCCAGCATCAGTAGAAGTGGACTTGAGGGATTTGCTCTGGTTTGGCATGTAATCCATCAACAGGTTTAGTGTAAGAAGGAAACCTGACTCACCCAGCACTGTGAGCTCTACCTCTGTCAGAAAACCCCTAAACATCTGGAAGCCAGTGTAGAAAAATCACCCAGAGTGAATATTAAAAAAATACATAGAATAAAGAAAATCATATAAGCAGTTAGTTTCGCTTCACTACTCTGATTGGGTCGAGAAGCATTCAGAAAGCGCTTATATTCCCTACAACCGCACTGGCAACGTTTTAGTGTTTCAATGTGTCAGTGAGTGTGTGTGTGTGTGTGTGTCATTCAAGTCAAATGTCACTTCTTACCTTATAATCATTAATATTCTCCACTTTACAGCCTCATCATCAAACATGCCAAAGCACAGTCTTCAGGAAAATAGTTCTCACTCTCCAGTGTTCTGTATTGTTTAAAGGTTTATATTCACACTCTTGGTGTCACCCAAATGAGGATGGGTTCCCCTTTTGAGTCTGGTTCCTCTCAAGGTTTCTTCCTCATAACATCTAAGGGAGTTTTTCCCTGCCACAGTCACCATCATCAGGGATAAACACACACCATTCACCTTAACTGTTGATTTCTATAAAGCTGCTTTGAGAGAAGCACTATAGAAATAAACTTGACTTGACTTGAGGAAAATATCTTCTTGACTGGTTCATACAGTTTTCCTCCCAAAATGTCACTAACATTCACTGTATCAATGACTTTTTAAATCTATTGCGCTCACATTTTTAAGTTATACTGAGTACTTGGCTTTGTCGTCATATATAATCATTATAACCACACTTCTGGCTTTTGAGATAGTGTGCCTCTGGAATAAAATGCTGTGTATTAATAGTATTTCTATACATTTTTTTCCAATGATATATATTCCCATAAGCGGTCGCTTGGTTGAAACTGAAAGGTCTGAGCCTCATTTGGAAGAATTTGCAAGATTTTCACAGCGAGGTTCATTTGAAATTTGAAATCGGTTGTGTCGCAAATCAATCTGCGATACCCCGATGCTGATATTCTTGCGAGTACTTTTTGAAGATACTTATAAATCTAAAATATATATATTATGCTAAGAATCTGCTTTCACATATTGGATGTACAAGCATGTAATTAACTGTCATTTTGCATACTTAATAAAGTAATAAATCTAGTGCAAGGATTATCTCAGGAGAAAGACTCACAGAAAAGTGGGTTGAAATATAATTTCTTGTTCGTGGATAATGTTTCTGTTTTAAATCTTAAACAAAAAAGGATGAAATATTATTTTCTGTATGAAGCACAGACACTTTGGGGAAATTTATTTCTAATTGTCTTGTGAATAAGAATAGGAAAGAAAAGTTCAGGTAAAAAAAAGAAAAGGTGGTTCTGAATATAGCATCAACAAATTGTGTTAAAAATTCTCTGTGTTTAAAAGCTTCCACATAAGCAATTATATAGTATGCTATATGGACAAAAGTATTTGTACCCCTAAATTTCCACCCGTATGTAGTTCTTCCCCAAATATATATATATATATATATATATATATAAAACTTTTTAGCTGCCTCAAAGTACCACAGGGAAGAAAAACAGATGAATTAGTCTTGTGGCTTCTTGGTCCAGTATGAATGTCAACATGGAAAAAACCCTGTGGTTCGCCTGAAAGTGCTTTAAATTCTTGTTGCTTTTCTTAAATAAAAAAAATCACATGTTCCAACCATTAAAGCTGTCAATATAGAAAGCTTAAAGTATTCCATATGCTTTTTTGGTTGGCGGAAATCCAGCTGGCTCGTGTTAGAGTAGCTGTAGCCTACACGGGTGAAATGGTTTCAACTGGGCTGCTCGGTTGGGTTCATCCAAAACTGTTATTATTGTAATATATGTTTTTCAAGGGACTCAGTTAAGCTAAATTATAGAAATGAACCATTTTTCGAGATTCTAACCTGCCTGGTGACTGATGATACAGTGTTCATGCACAAAGGTTTTAAACCGAGCTGCAATGTTTATAGCAGTCATTTCCTTACTAGGTCATTTCTTTGTTCATCATCCTGCACAAATCAGTCTGATCAAACGTATCACAGACATCCCATTAAACATAATGTGTAATCGCTATCATTAGCTGTAAACCGGCCAAACATTCGTTTTTTGTATTAGTTTCAGGTCATGTGTCAGATCAGTACAGAATGAGAGTTGTAATAGTGCAAGACTTCCATCACCCTTCATCAGTCATCTGTTTTATTAGGAACATTAGGAGCGAAGAACAAAAAAAATGACACATCGCAGTCCGTTAATGTAATGCCTAAAAAAAATATAGAAAAAAAAGGGCAAGTTGTTTATATAGGTCTCTGCTAAGATCTAGGACTAATATCCAATGTATCACAAAACTGTTTAGATTCATCCTAAGTAGATTTTAATATTAGAATTAGTGTGTACCAATTTGTAGGTTTTTGAAGTGAGGATCCAGAAAAGCACCCTGGTGGTCTACTATTTACAGTGGTGGTTGAAATACACTATTCCTGTACCTAAATTATAGTACAAATGTGCTGCTTCAGTATTACACCAGCAGATTAAATATATTCCTTTTACTTTTCTACTTGAGTAAAAGTACAGAATTTGCTTCTGAATGGACTTATATATAAAAATGATATGAAAACCTTTCTTTCTATTGAACTGTGGGGTTACACTTGTGGTCTTAGGGCAGGTCCTTATTTATTTATTCACTTAGGCTGTGTTTTTTTCTAGTGAGAAGTCAGAAATAACACCAAAAAAAAAAAAAAGTCGTGCAGTAAAACTTTTCCCAAATGTACTTAAGGTTGTTTTGTCACGAGACTCATTTGTGAGTGTTGTAATTAAAATGTGTGAAAAAAACGAAAGAAATAGATAATTCTGTAGTATTAAGTTTTTTAATGAACAATGAACGAAGAAAAACTGGAACACAATAAGAAATTGTATCACGGTATCAGCGTGAGTAACTATTCAGCTGTGTTCCAGTGCGTACTCCTTTAGTACACACTCAATTGTATGTACCTTATTTTACACACACTTTAACAAAGTAAATACACAAAAGTAAATACTTTGAGTTGATCGTATAAGTAGGCGTACTGGGACCCAGTAATAATAAATTGAAGAAGTCATTTATTTCTCTATTTAAAGCTGTACAATTTTATTTAGCTCATTAGGTTTTCATTATCCGCTGACATATAACACAGTCTGTAATTGCTAAATAATGGACATTAAGTATACTACATTACAGTCATCGCAGGCGTTAATGTATCTGAGGTGAAGGGTATTCACTGTTAACTTACTGGGAAAATGAGTTGATTTCGAAATCTCTAGTGATTATAAGACACATGGTGTACGTTTATTATATTTGCTTGTAGCTTGCTGAAACAGGGTAAGTTTTTTTTTCTTTTTGGTAAATAGCATGTGTAAAAACTTCTAAGCAAGGAATATGTGAGGTATAACATAACATATTTATGGTATATATCAGATTTAAGAGATAGATCAGTGATTTTCAGAACCTGTGCTAGTCAAATAAAGAATACCGTAATATGATATTAAATTTGCTTTGCTACTTTTAATAAACTAATATAATTCGTTATAAGACGAGTTTGACTATAAAGCGCACCCATATATAAGCCACTGAATTTTACAAATATTTGTATTTTTAACATAAATAAGCCGCACCTGTCTATAAGCCGCACACTAATGTACTTTACACAGGCTTTAATGAAAGGCAGTGTCTGTTACACAGTGTAACGGGTAAAATATGTTGCGCTTCCTTTAGGAGCATAGCATATGATTTTATTTGCAACTGGAGTTAGCGAGTTCTCCCTTCACCCAGACTCAACGCGTTACAACGGCTTGTATCTAAACAGTAGCCGACCAAGAAAGTCATTGTTCACTGTCTTCCTCCTTCCTTTCACAACTATTTCTCTCAGGAGTTTATCTTTTGGCATCGACGTTCGTTTAAAAATCACCCAATGGTGAACACAGAACACAGGTGAGGTGCGTTTTTTCTTTCCGTTCGAAAATGTTATCGTTCTAATGTTATGGGGTTCAGTTTTTTGGCTTGAAGTTTGTGAAACCGGGAAAAACCCAGGAGAAATTCATAAATTAGCCACTTTGTTTGTTTAAGCCGCGGGGTTCAAAACGTAGGAAAAAAGTAGCGGCTTATGGTCTGAAAAATACGGTACATGGTGTGACTGCGATTAAATTCAATTTACCACTATGCCAGTTTCGAATGTATGGAAATGTTATAAATACATAACTAAAATGATTGTGTTTATATTTGAAATGGTTCAACCTCTTTAGAAACAATATTAGCGATGTGACAGTCTTTTTATTAAACTTTCACTCAACAAATCCGTTTTAAAATCACAAATATTTTTGCTCAAGCATCTGACATGCACAGAATACCAATTTTTTTTATACCTGTTACCTCACTACTAACAGTTCATTTTCAATTATGAGCATCTTACAAGAACATCTTAAGTATTGATTCTTTCAAAAAAAAAAACACAAACAGGAAAGGGTGTTTGTGTGTGATCATCAGGACACAACAGAGAGAATTAGATGAGAGGCAGCAGATGAGATGCAGGCTGAAGGGACAGAGAATGCCTCATTCATGACAGCAGCCCGGATAATGAGAGGCGAATATGATGAGAGGACGCGAGTTCATGTCTGCTACGATAAATATGTCATTGTTTCTCTTTGCCCTGTCTTTCACGGAAAGAGCCGCATTGTCTATTCTAGTTACGCACTGATTAAATTTTGGCAACAACCAAGAATGGATGAGGGGAAAAAAAAAAAAAAACACAGATCAAATTATGTTGTTTTTCAGGGCATCCAGTGGATAATGGACTATTTCATCTAGCAGCAGAAAACAAATAACAGTGATGTAGTGTTGCACTTACACCAGTGCCACTGATGTAACCTTGTTCGTTTATGAGAGATTTTTTTTTTTTATGAGGAATTTCTTTTTTTAAAGTGCATTATGAAGTTTAGTTGCAAGTTCATCTGCTTGTTGCCAGTTGATGGCATTCAAAAAGGAACGCTTTAATGAAATCGGTCTCGTATTGATATCATGTACAGTGCACTGAGTTAAACATTCCATTCAGTTCATTTTTAATCTGCAGCTGATTTATATCTATAGCTTATATCACCACAATTCATGAAACACACTAAAGAAATCCATGAACTCCATGTGAGGGTGCATGAATCTCAGCGTGATCTGACCCACTTAGCAACTGGTGGCACAAAATCTGTAGTCCTTATTCTGTTTGTACTCTTCTTGTTTTTTTTCTATGCCTCAAATCAAAGAAAACACTTTAAGCCCTGTGGGAAAATACATAAACCCATTTTTTTTTATTGGCCATTACAATATCTCTGAGTGGTCTTGGTGGTCTTGTTTCCAGATGCTAGGCAGGACATGAGTCAAATCACTGAAAGTTTGGATGAGGTATTGATATTATTTTCGAAATTAGCATGTGCATATTTATTTATTTGATTATAATTGACCTGCTTGTCCTGGTTTTATTCTCCGTATCTGTTTTCCTTTTTTTTTTTTCAATAGGAATATCTGTACACAGTTTCCATGCTCATGCATGCAGTTATTCAATCAGCCAATCATGGAGCAGCAGCACAGTGGATAAAATCAGACACATTTCATGCCGATTTCAAGAGCCTCACTTCATCTTCACTTCGGTGTGGAGCATAAGAACAAAAATGTAAGGGTCTAGTGGGTGAAAGTTCAATAAAACTTTAAAACAAAGTTACAAATCAGATATTTACAAACCAGAAAAAGTTTTCTTCTTTAGCAGTCCAGTTTCAGTGAATTTGTACCCACTGTAGCAACAGATTCTTGTTGAACCTGATGTGGTCTTCTGCTGTTGTAGTCCAGACACCTGAAGGTTTGACATGTGGTGCATTTTGAGATGCCGTTCTGGTTACCATGGGTGTAAAGCATGATTATTTGAGTCACTGTAGCCTTACTGTCAGTTTGAACCAGTCTGGCCATTCTCATCAACAAGACATTTCCACCCACTGAACTGCTGTTCACTGGCTGTTTCTTGCACCATTCTGTGTAAACTCTAGACATTGTTGTGTGTGTTAAAAAATCTCATGAGATCATCAGTTTCTGAAATAGACCAGCTCATCGGGCACCAATTACCATGTCAGGTTCATTGTCATTTGTGTCACATTTTTCCCCCATTCTGAGGTGAACATTAACTGAAGCTCCTGACTTTGGTATCTGCATGAATTTATGCATTGCATAATTGGAGTTAATGAAACAATTTTCAATTCAGTATCCCAACCTTATTTTAACTGCAGACCTAAATGCTACAGGTGTGTCTCAGTTTACTGTGATTCTGACACAATATTTGGTTGAGTTACACAATATTGGCTCGAGTACCTGACAATCTATGTGCAGTGCACTTAAATATACTTAAATACTGTAAACTACACTTAATGAGAATATTATTTATATCATTAATATGTTTATAAATTCATTAATCATAAAAACAGACAAACAAAACAACCTAATTAACAAAAACACCAGCACAAGTTATTCATTCCAAACCGTCAGATTTTTAAAGACTTTTATTGCTCAAGAAAGAATTCATTTACAAGCAATTTGGACTTGGCAGTTGCTTCATTAACATGGACTAAATTGAAAATAAGCAGTGAAACATGTTACCCACGTATGTTGTTGTCACACTACGTTGGGAGTCTTATTTACTATGTGGCACAAAAAAAAAAACAAAAAAAAACAACTAAACAAATATTTTCACCAACGAATGCGTTTCCATTCCTTTTAAACCCCATTGTGCTGTTGTTGTGTTCAATCATTTTGGATGTGCTACATCAAATGCTAGGTTTGCGGATTTAGCTCTTGTCATGTTAAACTGAGAAATTTGCAGTGGTGGATGAAGTACACAATCCTGTAGTAAACAATGAGAATTAGATTTGAATAAAGGAAAAGTTTCATTCTCTTGCATCTCATATCTTTAAGGATTGAGTTTTCCATTCTTACAGACACACAATAAGAGAATGCTTACTCCACACAACCTCTTCAAGAACTCTGGTTAGCATTTTACACAATTTATGTCACTACAAAGTAGAAAGGAACGGCATGTTTTTCTGAAATTCGGTGAAGTAAAAAGTCATACGCAATGCATTAGAATAAAAACTGAAGTATGTTTCCTAAAATAAAAATATTACGATAAAGTACAGGTGCTTAAATACAGCAACAAAGTAAAAATATGCTAGTGGTGGACAACAATTATGCAATTTATTGTTAAGATAGGATCCTCCTTATTGTTACAGACATAATATCTGCCCAGAATATAGGATCTTATTTTGAATATTTGCTTTTATTGTCATTATATATTATATTGATCTTAACTAAATTTTACCACATAGTAATAATAGTAATAATAATAATCCTTCGCATAATCCCCTGATTTACTCAGGTTTGTGTAAAAATCTGGCAACCAAGGCTTAATATTGGTAAATTTAAGAACACAAATGGCAGCCCCCCCAAAATGCATATGGGCTCGAATACAAACATCGTCATCATTTTTGAACATTGTTAACACTCTGAATAGGAATTCTTACCTCTAAACCCTTTTTTGTTGAGTTTGATGCTAGCTTGCTTGTGAGCTGCAGGGGAGTTGTGATTTCTGCACCACTCGGTTTAATAACTGTAGCGAGATCTAGCTGGAGACCTACTACTGTTACAATAGAAGCATTTGAACATCAAATCAAATAGCACCCGGTGAACACCTAACTGCCTATTACTGAATCAAATTCTAAAGTGTTTCATTTGTTATCTGGACATAGGCACACAAAGCCAAACAGCTCTGTACATTCAGTTTCCAGATATTCCTCTTTGTGGAATTAAAGTATTTCCTCCTGTAGTCACTTCACTGCTGTGTTTTAAATCGGATTCTTTTTTTTTTTTTTTTTTGTAAACGGTGAGGACATACAGTACATCCAAAAAAATAAAAATAAAAAAATTACTCCATTGGCTTTTGGTCACACATGAGCCATCCAGGAATAGTACTAGGTCTTGTCCCTCTGTTGCATCAGAATTATCGGAATCTTTAATGTGGCTCGTATTAACACTCTCACTCTTCCTGAACAATCAGTGTTCAGTTTTCCATGTTAAAGCTTATCTGAGAAATTTTCTACGAATCACAGCGTTGATGCTCCGGTAAGCACAGGAGATGATTGGAGACAGTAGTCAAGGCGAGTTTTTATTGTTTTGTTTTTTTCCATTGAGCGTTTAGTATGGATGCATTGAACCCGGTTTTGTTTTGTTTTTTTGCTGCTGCTGCTGCTGCTTGTTGCAGTTCGATTGTGCAGGTGAGAGCATAGCAATTTCATTCAGGACAAAAACAAGTGGTCCGAGACAGTCCAAGTAAAGGAGACTGGCTTGAGTTCCAAGTGAATTCAAACACGGTTCATTTGCAGTAAGAAAACAATTCGACCCCGAATCGACCCAAATGCAAGAAGTTAACGATACATGCTGTGCATTTTGAGTTGTGTAGGATTTCCTGAGAGGTGGGGGTAACTGAAATCATGAGTTGGTATTCTAAATGCCATATAATTATATCTTTCCTTTTTTTTGTTTTTAATTGTTATGCATATTTGGCTTTGGTTTTATATACAATTTGCGTAGATGTTTTTTTCTAATTAAATAATATCGAACTTAGATTTCTCTGTAATTACATTGATAAAGCAAATGTAAATGAAAACAAAAGGAGTTGGCAGGGCTAATAGAAATTGCCGGATAGGATTTACAGTAATGGCATTTAGACACTTTTATTCAGAGCGAATAAACTTGAAGTGGAACTGGAACCCACACCTCCATCAGAAGTCCAAAGTCCTCTTATAACCTGTTAGCTTTTGCCACAGAATTTGGGACTCACAGCTGAAAATGCCCTACCTAACTTTAAATGTTAACAGTTCCTGATAAAAGTGGGCTACATACACAATTTAACTATCTTTAAAATTAAGACACTGTGAGCGTTACTGTCTAAAGGTAATAAGTTATAGAAAGTTATATATGATGAAGAACCATGAATATACATTTCCTGAAATTTGTTTATTCATATATAAATACATAAAATCAGTAATGTAGCAATACAGAAAAGTACTGAGTTTAAAGCAATGTGTCTCATGAGTTTATATTTTATATTAAATTAAAATATCATGAAAAATTAGATTCCTACAAACATTTATCTGAGACTATGTCTGGTTCGCCCAGATGTGGGTGAGGAGGCCTGGGGTAGAGTCAGTATTCCAATTAATCCCAAAAGTGTTCAGTAGGGATGAGATCAGAGTTTGATAGCAAGCTACTCGGGATCTTCCTCTCCAAACCATGTAAACCGTCGGAGAGTGGAAGCTCAGTGGTTAAGGTTCTGGGTTACTGATCAGAAGGTCGGCAAAGCTGCCACTCTTAGGTCCTTGAGCAAGAACCTTAACCCTCTGTGCACCAGGGGCGCTGTATCATGGCTGACCCTGCGCTCCGACCCCAGCTTCCGAGCAATCTGGGATATGCGAAGAACAAATTTCACTGTGCTGTAATGTATATGTGACAAATAAAAGCTATTCTATATATTAAAAATAATATCTTCATGAAGCTCGCTTTGTGCACAGGGACTTTGCAATGCTGGTATGGGTTTGGGTTTCTAAGTTAAAGTGAACATAAATTTTATTATACCACATCCAAAGACAATTATGTGCCTCCAGCTTTGTGGTCAGAGTTTGGAGAAGAACCACATATGGCAGGAAGGATCAGGTGTCCCAATACTTTTGTCCATATAGCGATCACATTTCATGTTCTACCATTGAGACTTGAATTTTTTGAGCGATAAGTCACACAGGAAAATATTGGTATTTGAATGACAGAACTGTTATTGAAATACAGGTCACTGAATATTGTGGTAAAAAGCATAAATATTATGTGCAATAAAATGTTGACTATGTTTGGTAAAACTGTGATGTTGGTAAATAGATGAATCGCAGAATGCATGTTGAGTTGGAAGGCATCGTGTTACACTGAATGCAGTCTGGACCTCAGGTTGGATAAGTATTGATCAGTGGAGACAGAAAGTGGGACTTCCAGCTGTCTAAGCGAGAGTGAGTGACCAATCAATAGGATGTACAGATGGTGACTTGGGGGGAAAGCGCTTTTCAGTAGAGCTGCTAAATACTTAAGATTGTCAGGACATTGAATACTCTCAGCAGTTAATCTCATTACCTAACGCAAGAGGAGGCGATATGACAGCAGCATCTGTTTGCACAGTCACAACTGGCTGTGCTGCGATAACATCATTATTTCCTGCATGGTACGAGCGAGATGTCTTCTCTAATATTTAACTAATGAGTAAATGCACTGGCAATTATTGTAACTTGTTCTAAGATCGTTGCATGTTTATCAATCGTTTTAACACAAAACTGAGGCTCGCAACAGGAAATGATGCCATTTATTTTCCCACTATAGGCATTGCATATTGCTAAGGGTTGTATCCTTGATAAATCCTTAAAGGAGGCACTCATTACTAATACAATTCCTCAGACAATGAAACAAATGGGTATTTTATTTATAGCACTTAATTTTTCAGAAGATTTCACATTTGATCCTTACCATTTTACACATCTTTCTTCTAGATTGTACCCTAATATGTGTCCCCCAGTGTTATTACTTAATATATTAGATGGTTGATGCATCACAAATTATGTTTTCACACATTTGTTTAATGCTAGTTTCACCCTTGAAGCACCACACGCATCATCTATTGCGAAAGAATTTGGTTGTGGCTCGTATAATATTACGAAAAATGAAGTCGCTCGAGCGCATTTGTGTTTCACGCACATTTTTCTGCATTATCTGGATATAACCCTGATGCTCAAGAAATACAAAACAACCAAGCATCTTTATTATAGCTGAATTATCCAAGGACTGTGCCAAAAAACTAACAAACACAATAAAAATAAAGATCTTACAGTTCAGCTTGAAGTCTCCAGAGTGCGATTTCACAGTTTGAATACTGATACTGAGGTTTTGTGAAATCTTTGAAAAAAAAAACTACAATCTTAGGAGACACACTCTTAGACATAAAAAGTAAGGCAGAATTATAGGCAGGTTTTTTTTCACACAAGCTGAGTGACTATGAATGTCAAAATTCATGTTTATAATTGGAAACAAGTTACAGTCTAAAGGTTAGCTCATTGGTTAGATGGATATAGAGTATTAGCTAGCTACAGTTAACTCTGGAAATATTTCTTAATTAAAATCTTATCCAGGTTGACTTTATCTCTTTTATACAACTGAGCAGCTACAGGGTTAAGGGCCTTGCTTATGGTCCCAGGAGTGGCAGCATGGTGTATCTGGGATTTAACCTCACAAGCTTAGGATCCAAAGTCAATAAACTACCATCTGCCCTATATATCCTATGTAGAGGACTGTAAAATATGGCAATATACTGTAGGTTATAACTCAATATTATCCTATATTGTGTATACTGCATAAGCAAATTGGCCAAAGCCACTTTCTGGGATCTGACTAACCCACAAAGGTTGAAGCTATGAGCATGGAGGAGGAGAACCGGAGCAACACAGACATTTGAAAAACATTTAACATTTAAAAGCAGACAAGAATGTGTGTTTAATTTTTTGTATAGTTATTTTATAGGAAATATACATTATCTCACAAAAGTAAGTTAATAAAACACTTCCCAATATCAGCAGTACTGATACCACCAACATGCTTGACTGTAGGCAAGACAATAACACAAAAACACAATTTTTTGTACTCCTCACCAGGGTGGACCACACCTGCTGGACAATATATTAGCCTCATCTGACCACGAGACATGGTTCCAGTAGAGGGGGTTGTTAATCAGTTTAAGCTGCATTGGTGTTGATGAAAATATCAACAGGTGTACTAGAAAGGCAACATTGAGAGGACCCCCACAACAGGAATGGGTTTACAGGTGAAAGCCACTTGTTTTTTTTTCCTT
This sequence comes from Silurus asotus, assembly GCA_024362625.1. Classification (NCBI taxonomy): domain Eukaryota; kingdom Metazoa; phylum Chordata; class Actinopteri; order Siluriformes; family Siluridae; genus Silurus; species Silurus asotus. Next base: position 1,861,227 of record MU551642.1, read on the forward strand.
TCAAATCTTTTTTTTACTGTTTTTCACTAGTTTTGAATTTAGCTAGGGTCAGTACTGATAGCATGAGGATCTACCTGAACCTTACAGAGGTTGCATAGGTAGTCCAACTCCTTCAGGGTGGAACATCAATACATGCCATTGCCAGAAGGTTTGCTGTATTTCCCAGCTCAGTCTCAATTTACAAGAGCTGGACAGGGTCGTAGAAGGTCTTTAACCCATTAGGTATCTGCTTCTTTGTGCACTTCCAGAACCCTACAAAATTACCTCCAGCAGGCCACTGGTGTGAATGTTTCTGAATCAGAAGCAGACTTCATGAGACCCATTGTCCTCTAGTGGACACTGTGCTTACTGCCCAATTTAGTTTGACTGGCATGTGTGAAATACGTGGAAGAGTCTGGAGAAGCCATGGAACACATTATGCTGCCTGTATCATTGTTTAGCATGACTGGTTCGGTAGTGGGTCAGTAATGGTCTGGACATATCCATGGAGGGACACAAAGACCTCTACAGGCTAGACAATGGCACCCTGACTGCCATTAGGTATCGAAAAATTCTAGGGCCCACTGTTTTACACACTATCTATAGTTCCTGGCCTCATGTGGCAAGAGTATGCAGGCAGATCCTGGAGAATGAAGAAATTGATACCATTGACTGCCCCCCACACTCACATGACGTAAGTCCAGTTGAAAACCTCTGGGATATTATGTTTCAGTCCATCAGACGCTTCCAAGATGCACCTCAGGTCATCTGGGAGCTTAGTGTTCCCCCAGTCCAGATCTGGGAGAAGATTCCCCAGGACACCATCTGTTGTCTCATTAGGAGCATGCCCCTACGTTGTCAAGCATGCATACGTGGGGGCTATTCCAACTTTTGAGTTCCATTTTGAGTTGTTGCAGTGAAATTTCAACAAAGTTGACAATCCTGCTACATAATATTTTCACTTTAATTTTCGGGGCACCACAAATCAGCTCTGTGCATATTTATAGTCAAGACTTGAGAGAAGTAGCTGAGGCAGAGGAACTGGAATTCCGAATACTATGCTGACATTGCAGGCATTTTTACCTCTGGCTTTATTCGACAGTGTTTTCCACAACAAACTTTTTGGTTAATTTAAATCCAAAAGTATTTGGTGCATAAAATAGATTTTTTTGTTCAGCAGTAACAAAGTACAATAATAACCATTGCTCTGGTGTGTACGAGATTTCTTGATATACCTCCTACAAAGTTAATAACTCAACCCAGTATACTGTAGGATTTGAGGATTGTTGCCAAAGGCTTCAGATGATATGTGGTCTGTATCTAGTGTATATAGTGTACGATATTAAAGATAACAGCAGGATGAATCAACAGTGCAATCAAAATGAAAGGATAAAGCAGAACACTTCATTATTTGATCACAGCACGAGGTATGCCTGCAGAGGAAAGTGGTGACATCTGTCAATTCTAGGGTTTCATATGCAAATGCTCAGTGAACAACCAGTTCTGCATAGAGAGGCTAGAGGCAGCTCCGAAGCGACCCTAGGAAACGGCGATACCGGACCAGTAGCTAATCCTCTCTGACAGGAAAGTCTTAGCTATGGTAATTGCATTGCTGTTGTCGAAGTTAGACTAGTTGTGAAACCTCATTTGGCCTCTCACATTTTATCAGCGACTCAGGACAGGCAAAAAATGGCATTGCCAAAGTGTGTGTGTGTGTCTGTGTGTCTATGTGTATATGTGTGCGTGTTGGGGGGGGTTTGATGGGGGTTATAGCATACCAATTTAGGGTATTTGAATGGATAAAGAGATCTTGATTTAAATTTAAACATGTAAAACACCTCATTCATATTGCTTTCTCTGTTGTTATAACGTTTCAAAACAGTTTGGAGCTGATATATTAGTGCCGATCACGAAAAGGCTAATTGCTGAACTTTTTTTGAATACGCTTTCTCAGACGAATACTGACACAGCGCATCTGTTTAACGGGGCAATGGAGGATAATGAAGTTGTATCATTTGAGTGGATTAGTTATTGATCCAGTTTAACAGTTGGTCTATAAAAGTTGATGCCAATATAAAACAAACTTAAATACTTAACAATAAACTATTTTAAAGCACTTGATATTTTTACAATGATTATCCAAAATGGCCTGATTATTCGGATATGGAAATTGAATGTGGCATTGTGTAACATTAGAATGTCTGCGTATTTAATGTTTCAAGCAAATGCTTCCGTCTGGTTGAGTTTGTTTTTCAGCAAAATGAGACTTTTAATGTTTCTATTTTTCCTCCTGTGTATTTACAACCATAAATGAGTTTTAATTGCCTGATAATGAGAAACATTTTTTATTTTATTCTCTTACCTAAAGGTATTCCCCGACCAGTTCATAATAATTCATAATGATGTGGTACTTCAGGACTACAGTAACGAAATAACTATGGGTTTGTTTTCATTCACGATCATTTGCTTGTTCTTTCAGCGAGTTACTTTTTTTCATCAGCTCCTCTTCCTCTGCAGTGTTTTTAGGTAAGACATCTGGAAGCCATTTTGATGGCTTTACTCTTGCCCTGCTAATAGACATGTGCATTGGTTTAATTATGGTATATTAAGCCCTCACAGTGACACAGGAGATAGTCACAATATACGAAGTGCTTTGACAGCTATGTACATTGTTTCTTTCAACAGTCATCTGAAAGGCCGGCGAGAGGGCATGTGTTTTGCTGGTGTAATTAGAAGCAGAATTTATGGGAACAATCAGGCTTTCAGTCAAGCGAAGCCTATTTAGATGTGACATCAGGACTTATTGTTCTGCGATGCTGACGTCCTGTTGGAAACCTGACATTGCAGACAAGCTGTCAGAACCCTTTTAAAGGGGTCTGTACAACAGCGTAATTATGACTTGCGGATAAAATTTGGAAAATTTCTATTTGTCCATGTGGTAGTGGTCGGATTTCTTTCGAAAGTTTTTGATTCAGGGCTAAATTTAGTCAGTAAGGATTGAATACAGAATTATGCACCAGATAAAACTCCAGACTTATCAGAAGTTAGAGACACTGAATTATACAGAGATTGATTAAATCCCAGCTATCTGTCCAGTATCAATCCCATTGACACTAGCCAATCCTGTGTATCTGTGAGCTCTTGTATGCAAAAAGGGGTAAGATTTCCTTGTGTGTCGTTATGGAGATTGAGCAACAGTTTTGGAAAAAGATGTGGTTGGCTGGCTTCTCAGAGAGTAAGCATGTGTTAGGCCTCCCTGCTTGGATGTAGTATGGTAGGGACATATAGCTAATAAGTGGAAATTGTTCCAATACACAAAAATACACCAGTAAGCTTACAGTACACCAGTAATCGTTTAGTATACTACAGTGCATCAGAATGTTACAGTACACCGCAATACACCCCAAATGTTATAGTACACTACAGTACACTGGTAACATTACAACACACTACCATTAGTGCATTAGGGTTGCTGCAGTCGTCTACACCGGAAATAATACAGTGCACACCACAGTACACCAGTAATATTATATTACACTACTGTACACTATTAATATTACAGCAGACTACAGTGCATCAGGGTTGCTACAGTACACATCAGTACACCAGTAATATTACACAACACCATCAATGTTAAAGTAAACCACAGGGCACCAGTAATGTTACAGTACACCACAGTGCATCAGTAACTCTACAGTACACCAGTAATGTTACAGTATACCACAGTATGACTGTGATGCAAAGGTACACCACAGTACAACAGTAATGTTACAGTACACCATGGTGCATCAGTCATTCTACAATACAACAGTAATGTTACAGTACACCATGGCGCATCAGTCATTCTACAATACAACAGTAATGTTACAGTACACCACGGTGCATCAGTTATTCTATAGCACACAAGAAATATTACAGTATACCACAGAGAATATTAGTCATGGTTGATGCAAGCTCATTATTATTATTATTATTATTATTATCATTATTGATGCAATGCCTGTTTAGGTTGCAGTTGTGTTTTGCTATCAGTGAGGTGAACTGCTGCTGCAGTGTATTTTGGATTGAATTCGAACTTGAAGTATTGCATTCAACCAAAGTCCATTGCACACAGTCTCACATATAGCTTTTATACTGTATATCCAATTAAAATCTAGATATACAACATTGACTATACGAACAACTTGAACTTTAAATGCCTTCAGGGTGATACAATTTCCACTGAGTCAAAGAAGCACATTCTCAGCTTTGTTTTTCCAGAGTGGACAGCATCAGTGTCAATACAGAATAATGACCCTTAAGTGGCTAAATTCTCCTTTTATGCACGCTTTACATTTGCAAGTTGACCTTTTCAAAAAGACGCTGCTCAGCTACTCTGTTTTTTTGTTTGTTTGAAAGTTGTGATTTTCTTTTGCTCACTTTTCTTTAATGTCTTCTTATAAAAAGGTGTAGTGCTTGAACATCTCTATTAAAGACTATTTGACGGATATTAATGGAAGTGGCATGTCATTGTTTAAGGCTGTGAGAAGCCTGTTATGCATTATCCAGACATCTTATTTCCTGTCTCGCCCCACCGCTAACTTGTCATTGGAGGATTGTTTGCCTTCATGGTTCATAGTTTGGAAATATAGCCTGTTCCGTGGCCTTGCTGTCATGGTGGTGAAAAAAGGGAGGGCTGAAATGATCGGCTGCATCTTCCTAAGTGAAGCATATTCTTGCTGTCTACAAGAAAAACTTTGGGATAAATATCTTCCAGGGGATCTCTCTGTAAGCACCTCCAATTTGTCAGCCATCAGCAGAGATCTTCAAAATGTCAGGCTGAGGATTTTATTAGGGGTGCCCTTCATAGGCTTTAATGAGACTTATGTCTGCTTGAGTGTTTCATTTACCTAACACTGACTGCTGTTTGCAACCTCGAGGTGAACGAGACATCTCAAAGACACTCTTTCATACTTTTTCCAAAGCAGTTTCCTTACAGTAATTGCCTGCCCATGCTGCCTAATTAGATGGGTGAAGTTTTGCATCCTAGATGTGACACTTTGTAGTTTCAATTACATTATGTCTGTTTCATTAGGCTTTCCATTCCACCAGGAACAGGCTTCAGTCGAACACAGAGTTTTACTCGGTCGGCACTAAGATTATATTTTTGCCCTTCAGAAATTTCACAGATGAAAAATACTGCATGCTTAATTCTAATGGAATACTTAAGCAGCAGAAAGTAAAATCATTCGTAGATGACAGCTGTGCTGTGTGTGGATGCCTGCGGCTTCCAGTAAATATTACAGTCATCTAATGACTCTGGATTACTTATATTATTAAAACCTTTTTTTTTTTAGATCATTTCTTTTGGTCCTCATTTGCATAGTAACTTTATAAGATATTTTAAGCTTAGTGTCCTCAGAAACCCATAAAAAACCCCTCCAAAAATACCCATCCAAATGGGTGGTTTTCTTGTAGAGCTCCCTTTGTAACCACAAAGGCTGCCAGTGAAAAGGTTCAGAAGCCATCTGTCAGCATTTGTGGTTAACTGCAGCAATCTGTTTTGGTCCAGTAGACAGTGTGTTTTTTTCGACGGTTCCACTGTAAAACAGAGCCAGTGAGCGTTGCCGGAGCTTTAAGTCTCACGGTGCGGAGGACATATTGCACTTATAAGGACACGTCCTTAAAATTATACTACTTGTAAGTAGTTAAGTTTTGAATGGAGGCTTGTTCATATACCATTTTCATTGACTCAAGCGCAGAAAACTATTCTATTTTATACATAACACCCTGTGTAGGTTTGCAGTGCTATTATGTGATATGAAAATATATTGTGAAAAAGAAGCCATTTGGGTTTTAGAGTTTACAATAGCAGGTTTCCATTTTTATTTTATTATTTTTGTATTTTTTTTGGAGGGCCAAGATTTTTCTTGCTTGAATGATACATTCTTCACCTTTCTGGAACCAATTCTCTCTTTAAAGAGAAATCGTCAAATACTTTTACGTTCATGCTTTTTTTTTTTATTAAAGTGCCACTATTATAAACCCGGCATAAAGTGAAGTTTGAGAAGTGACAAAGATGGACAAGATACAGTATACAGTATTGCTGGTTTGAAACTTCTACTGGTGTTAATTTAGACTTTAAACATCAGCATGCAGCAGATAAAAAAAAAGGGACATGAAAATATTCTTCAGGCTATTTAGCTAAGGAGAAAGTAATTAATTATGAGTGAAGGAGGAAAAAAAAAAAAAAAAACGCCTTCTGTATTCCTGTTTGCCAAATGCCAGAAATGTCATACGGTATAATTCAGAGTTGTAAGATCCTTAATGAAATGGATGGCAGCTAAGGGTGAGGATTTTGACCCCCAGGCTACATCCACATTAATCCGGACAGATCTGAAAGCTATATTTATATTTTAAAACGATTTGCTTTCATTGATTTTAAATCAGCTAGTTTTCCCTCCTGTTAAAATCGGATATTCTCCTTTTAATTTATTTTACCACACAAAATTAGCTGTCTCCTATTTACAGGAGAAGACAAAAATGTAATGCCAAATTGATATAAAATAATTTGGATAAACCCATTATTTGTCTGGAATAATTTGGATGTAATCTAAGTGATATATTGAGCTTTTGAGGCTGTGATACAATGTAGGTGTACTAGTTTACCAGGCAACTACCTCATTCATTTGAAATTTCAATACTTTTTCATATTTTATGTATAGCGTATTTTACAATATGTATTAATTTGCATGCATAGATAGATAGATAGATAGATAGATAGATAGATAGATAGATAGATAGATGGATGGCTGAGTTTTTTTTAGTGTTGTTGTTGTTGTTGTTCTATTCAACTCCATTTTGGCAACACCAGCTCCTGCATGTCTGTGTTGAGTCATTTTTCCACGTCACTCAAACGGCTGCTTCTTTCAGTTCTTGGCGGTGCGCTTTTTAATTAGGTCCCCCTGTTCCTCATTTCCAGCTTTCATATGTAATCTCCGAAAATCCCAGCTTACTATTCAGTGATTCATCTTAAAACAGACTCTTTAGTAATTGCAGAGGAACTAATAAGAAAGGGTATGTAGTTACGAGAGTGAGAAATGTAAGTCTGGGACTTAAAAGAAGATAACCTTTTTTGTTCAGTATTGTGTATTTGCAATACGACTGGGTAATGTAATACCAAAGCATGGTTTAATTCTTAGCTGTCAATTCTTATTTTTTACTGTATATTGGTTAACTACATTTTTCAAATATTTGTATTTTATCTGAGGGTTCTTTTTTGGCATCTAGTCTTTTGTTTAAACTGTATATAGATTTGCATTATTGTCTGTTCATTTTAGTGCCTTTTTAATACTAAACCATTTGATTGTGTAACATCTAATACTTCTTGCATGTTGCAGGGACAACACTGATGTGATATTGCCCTCATAAGCAAATTGATTTGCCTGTGCCATTGTTATTCAGATAAGCATATTGCTTAAAAGAATTCATTGCTCTCCGGATCCCTCCTTATTACAGGGTTATGTGTTAATCCAGAGTAAAGATACTGTCAAATATAGACTCAGACAAAGAGTCAGAGACGAGAGAACGAGGCTTAAATAGGGCGAGACACATAAGTAGGGCTACAGACAGGTATAAACAAAGCTAACGATTGCAGTCATTTTGTGGCTAAAACGAACAACCCAGTGTCTCCCATTGGTAAATTCTTTCAGACAAAAACAGTTTGGAAATCTGATTGGTTGCAAGGTGTTAATTATTGTTCTACTGAGAAATAGTGTGTAATTGTTAAGGTGTTAAGGTTTTTTTTAAATAGGCAAATTAAATGTCTTCATACACTAGTGTCTTCATGCAATACAGTGAATCCACAACCATCATCTAGAAAATGACATGATGGATATTTCTGGGGAAAAAAAAGATGGTAATCAGGTATATAACTGCTATAAGTGATCTATACTGTATACTATATATTATTGATGTGCATCTCCATGCATGGTCAACAATACATTGAGGATACATATGAAGCAGCTACTAATGCAATGCGATTCGATTCACCCCTATTATGATGCAGTGCGATTCAATGCAATACGATGCAATGGAACAAATATGATGCAAGACATTTCAATACGTTACAGATATCATCAATTTACTTAAGTGTTGGGGTGATGCTGAGAGAGAAAATGTATCTACATGTAAAATATCAATCACAAATTATTGGTCACTTTGTAAATAATAAAATTATAGCACATCTACCATTGTATATATATTGTTATACACTAGCTTCACTGTTCTTACCCTGTGCACGTTCATGGGTTCTTGGCTTTGTTCTGCTGAACGGTTTATCACCACTGCTGTTACAGTAGGACACCAACAAGGAGCTCAGGCGATCACAACACTTGGTTTATTGAACACTGGAAGGTGAAAATCATACGTTAGCCACAGCGGATTAAAAAGTGCATCACATCTCTTTCTCTACACTCTTAGAAATTCCCGGGTAGACTGTTTTTTTCCTGCTATTTGGAATCATTGGGCACTGTTCTCACGGGATTATCTCCAAACTCTAATTTAGAGTTGTAGTACATTTATTATAACCTTAAATTTCATTCCCTACATATAAATACTGATGCAAATATGTTAAAAATGATGCATCACGATTCAAATGCAAAATTTATTTAAATTGACTTTTAGGCTGATGCACCGATGCGAATTGGTAAATCTTACCATCTTTACTATATACTGTTATACGTACTCTACTTATGTTACACAATATTATACACACGTGTACAACCATCAGTTACAATAATCTTAGTTACTACAGTAGAGTTATTGTAATTATAAGGAAGCAAGGTCAACAATACTTTTCAGGAATATAACTTTTAGAATTAAATATAAAAAGCTTGTCAAAAAAAGGAAGGGATGCTAATTTTACTGTTATAATAAACAGGGTAAAAAAGTCAAGTAAACAACAAATAGGACATTAAGGGGTCAAACAATATAACAACAGCTTGGTAGACAGAGCCAAGAGCAAATTTATATATACTTTGCAGAATGTTCAAGGGTTTTTATGTGGTGGCTGTAGGTTTGTGTGTGTAATTGGAAACAGGAATGCCTAATCAGTAGCATAGTGACTGTGAGCCATTTTTAAAGGGAGATTGAATTAGGCAGTGACTTGACACTCTAAAAATATTTTGAGGTATAAGAGGATAAAAACATTTTTATATTCATTACATTGGACCTAAAACTGCATGTCTCTTTTTTTTTTTGCTTATGACTTGTTTGCCTCAAGCCTTCATTTTACATTGTGCATAATATTTTTGGGGTTTTTGTTTTATTGTTACATCTCTCATTATTATTTTGGTTTCAGACTGCATTGAATGTGCTTTTATGACATCGCCTTGGACAGCTTTATATTGTCAGTAGATATATTAGTGCTATATCAGATATTCATTTTGACTTGAAACACACATTTTAGGAGAGTGATTTATTATTATCATTGATATTACTAGCTACCAGGGAAAATTTGCGGTTTCTGTCCTCTAAAATGGATGCAGTGAAAATAAGCTTTTACACTTTATTAGGTTTCGCTTAGGAATGTTTTCGCAGCTTGTTAAATAAACTCAATCAAAGGCCTAAAACAGATGCACAGTGTGTGGGTGTCCCTATCGATATAGGTAAAATACTTATTTTCTGTTTTAACTGTGTGCCTGTGGGCCCCGTCAATATCTGAGTCACATGTTCCATTCCTGCATGTGAAACAGCACCAAATAGTCGAGCATGGAAAGTCAGTCTATTTGAATACTTATTGTTCTCAAATCCTGCTTCCGCTATATTTCAATTCAAGCCTTCCAATAGTCACACTCTTCACGATAAAACCTCACAAATTTGTGTTTAATCAATGTTTTACATCCGTAGTGTTGCTAGTTTCTTTCTAACATGGTTTCTAGGGGTCTTTTCCAAAACTTCTTTTTCTACGGCATGAGAAATTAAAATCAGAAAGCACACCAAGGAGAGCTAGCAATTTTTCAGACCCAAAGCTAATCAATTTCTGAAGACAGATCTCGGTAAGGTCACTTTTAGACGTAGCACTCCATCTTCCTGGAATAAATTAGAAGAGAAGCTTGTCTTGAGTCTTGACACACTGGTGACTCAAAGCAGTTGAAGAGAATTAATTAAGTGTGAATAGTTTTTGCTGGGAAAGTCTCTAGTCTTCAAGTTTTTATATGCTGCAATTTCAGAGTTTTCGGTAGTCTTTTTTATGGTAAGAACTTTCTTCAGATCAACTGAATTGCTGACAATTATATTTGGTTTATTTATATATTGGGAAATATTACTGGCACATGCATGTTTGAATGGGTGAATTTAGAATGACTGAAGTGACATGCCATGTTTGAAAACTAACCGTAACTTTAATCCCTTCACCAAAATCACTTTGCTTTACAAATGAAACATCACAGAAAAGTTACATCTGGCTTTCCACTTGATTGTCTTGGATTGGATCTCCTTCTTTTGGCTGCTTTCAAATGGGTTTGCCACAGCGGATCATCCATCTCCATATTACTCTCTCCTCTACATCTACATCTACATCCTCTATCAAACCAACTACCTACATGTCTTCCCTCACCACATCCATAAATTCCTCCTTGGTCTTCCTCTTTTTCTCCTTCCTGGCAGCTCAGATTTCTGTGTTTTTTTACCGATATACACCGTGTTCCTCCTCCGCACATGTTCAAACCATCTCAATCGTACTTCTCTCACCATGTCTACAAAAATACCTCTTACCTGTGCAGTCCCTCTAGTAAAACAATTTCTAATCTGTGCATCCTCGTCACTCCCAATGAAAATCATAACATCTTTAAATCTGCCATCTCCAGCTCCGCCTCCTGTCTTTTTGATTTGTTTGTAAAATGTGTGATCTTGCAGATTGAATCTTTTTTCTTGTTAAAAATTAAGATAATGCGATATGCACATGTCAGTAAAGTGCCACAGTGACTAAAAAATTAAACAAGCTCATTATTGTGCCAATCATTAATCCCTGTAGTGTGATAGTTGATACTGTACATCATTTTCCTTCAAAAAAGCAACCGATATAAGTAAGCATTAGACTGATATAAATTTATCTGAACAGCTACAAATATGGTAAAGGCAATAATAAAAATGTCACAATCAAGTTTCCCATTGTCATTAAATGCTGTGTGTAAAATTATATTAAATTGTGCCATTCTTGTGGGACAGTCAGCCAACTGGGACCAGCCAATGAAATAAAATCCAATGAATGGCTGAGATGATGTAATGTGATATGTGGTGGACAGCGGCAGAGTAAAGTGACAGTTGCTGTTAAATAATGCAGAACAGTAGATACAATACAAGCAGAATAAATAGTAAGTAGTAAATCTGTATAGTAATAACTAAATGTCTGGAAGATGCGGTAATAAAGTGAAGCAGTGCAAGGTGAAGGACTAGTGGTTGTTAAATAGTCTTAGGTATGTAGTCTGATGATTAGCACACATGCTAATGTACAGAAGAAATATCCATAATACCTTCATTTCACTTTGAAGACTTGGCATTACACAGATTTTGTTGATTTGCATAACATCCTTTGGAGAATTCATTTCTGTTTTTGTTTTCCCACAATGATTCATAACGTATGATGAACGTACGCAGTTATTGTGTTTTATTGCTAGTCTATAGTTCGAGGAATTTGACTTCTTTACAGTATATACAGTATACCTAATAAATGTATTACACGATGAAATAAACTCTTAAATAAAAAATGACTTTTAATATTTAATTTATGTTCTGTCCTATTTATTTATCTACACCATATGGACAAAAGTTAATGGACACCTGACCATAAGATTTGTATGTGCTTTTTGAGCACCCAATTAGACATTTAGTCACCTTGTCATAATAACCTCCACTCTTCTAGAATGATGTTCCACTAGATTTCGGAGAGTTTGTGGAGATTTGTGCTCATTAATTCTCAAGAGTGTTAGAAAAGCAGCATATACAGTCAGGAGGCCTGGCTTGTTGCAATTTTTCCCAAAGGTGTTTATTGAAGTTGCGATCAAAGCTCTATAACAGGGGGCCACTCAAGATCTTCCACTCTAGCCCATGTTAGCCATATCTTCATTGAGCTCTCTTTGTGCACAGAGGTATTGGCATGTTGGGAACAGGTTTGGGTCGCCTAGTTCAAGTGAAAGGAAGATTTAATGTAACAACATACAAATATATAAATATAAAATCTAAAAACAGTTTGGGGAAGAACCACACTTTGCTTAAAAAAGTAGGGTGTCCCAATAATTTTGGCCATAAAGTGTATCTGTGTGCCTGTCTATCTATCCATCCATCTATCCATCCATCCAGCCATTCATCCATCCATCCATCCATCCAGCCAGCCAACCATCCAGCCATTCATCCAGTTACAAAATTTCACCAAGATGTTATAGCAACATGCAGTAATCTTTAAAGACTTAATTTGGCTTAATTTGAAGGCAAGGGACTGGTATAGTGCTTATGGCCTTCCTTAATTCCAAACTTCATATTCATATATATTAGAATTTCTGAGAAATATGACAGGATCAGGTCAGCAAGTGATTTTTCCAGCTTATAATGTGAATTATCGTCTGCCACTTTGGCTTCTTTTTCTTCTTCGTCTTCTTCCGCATGCTTATTAGCAGCTTCCTACATGGCTCATTTTTTTTTTTAAAGACCTGGTGATGACACCTGAGCTGAGATGAAATGCAAAAATTGTTTCTGACAGTTGGCTTGCAAATAAAGGATCGAAAACTGGGGCGTAACGTACAACGAGCTCCCATCTGCTTACACCGAAATAGAAAGGTGTTATTATGTTCCCGCTGAAGGGAAACACCCTGTGTTTAGCCCAGTGTGGAGGTCGTGTGGTGATCAGAGGGTGTGCGTGCATGCGGCTTTAGGTTTGAAGTCATGCTCCAATTAGAGCGTCGTGGTCAGGCTATGAAAACCTAGCAAGACTCCTGCTATGTCAACGTCTCAGACACGGATACACGAGCATGTGGAACATGTCATTGAAATAGTACACAATGTCCAATACTGTTATCTTGACTCGTCTCAAAACATAAACATCATACCACGTTAACAGAAAGCAGAAAATGTTCAATACCAAAAGTGGAATATGATTAGAGGTTTATGAAAAAGGTATTTATTGGCATGTTTTTTTAAAGCGGGTTATTTCAGAAAGAACGCAGCCCTGTCATCTCACTTGTGTCAGAATATATTAGAAAGGTCATGATCAAGATGTAATTTTGAGCTCTTTCCCCGTTGCTGCGCTCTGTTCAAATCTGAAAACTCATTTTCCTCAGCAACTGATTCCCCAATGCCTGAAATGATGCAACCCGCTGTAATTCGGCATCCCTTTGAACTTTGCTGTTCACGTCACTCAGCCAAATGTTCCCTCTTTCATTGTTGTAACACGTTCTTTGTTAAAATATGCAAAAATATGACGGCGAACAGTGGTCACGTTGAAACTTCCAGCAGCATCCGGTTTTTAATATTTGAGTTAGAAATCATTGAAAAATCCTTCGAGACCTGCCTAAAGCTTGACTTGATGAGTTGATCTATTTTCTGTATTAGGAGTCTAATGTTTAATGCTTATGTCTGTCATTAATGACATTGAGAAAGTGTATAGGAATGATCTGAGAATTTCAAAAAGATTTTTTGATACTGTTGATATCACAATTTGGGGGGGAAAAAAGGCTGTTTAAGAGGCAACTTGCAGTGCTTGAGTGCTTCATGTCCAGGTGGAAGGGAGGAGAAGACCATGTGCGAAGGTGGAGAACCTTCTATAGGGACGAGGAGAAGGGTCAACAGATGGAGCACCTCCACGCTCCTGGCTCCTGTCTGGAGAATAACCGGAGGAGAAAAAGTGAGCTGGAGAACTCGCATTAGTCACGGTTAAGGAGCTTAACCCCTCCAATAAAGGACTCGCATACACAGACAGTGTCGAGAGTTCACCCTAGCAAAGGTATACAGAGAGAAATTGAAGTATATTTTTGTTTAAGTTTGCAGGTCTGATTATTTAAGGTAGATAATATAATTCGATTTAAGCCAGTATGACAGGCGTGTATACTTTCTATATCCACTGTACCACAGCACTGTTTTAAGTCTAACAGTTGTGCTGGCCTTATATCAATGTGATGTTATCGTCTCTATAATAACAGCTCATTCACATGGACTTAATGGACATTAAAGCTAATGATACATTTTTTAATTATTTACCAAACATCTCACATTTGACATAGGGGAAGTTTTCCGTTTAATAAACATTTATGGAAGGACCTCGCACTCTCTTTTTTTTTTGCAACATAAGAAATTGGAAAGTTACTTTTTTTTTTTTATGTTCCATTGACGTACGAGGAAAAAAAGAGTGGGTGACGATGGAGGAACTGCTATATGTTTATGCATGCTGTTATAATGTTACTGGTGGTGCCACGGTTAAGGCTCTGGGTTACTGATCACAAGGTCATGGTTTTAAGCCACTACACAACCAAGCTGCCACTTTTAGTCCCTTGAGCAAAACCCTTAACCCCTTTTTGCTCCAGGGGATCATGACTGGCTTTGCACTCTGACCTTGTCTTCCTAACAAGCTGTGATGTATAAAGAAAATAAGCTAATTGAGCTGTAATGCATATATGACAAATAAAGGCTTAAAAAATACTTGTATAGTAGAAAAAAGACTTGTATTGCACTAAGAAATGGGTACAATGGCTTTACAATGGCAGCAGCTATATATGTATATAATTTTTAAGACTGTTTTCTTTTTTCTCTTTTTCTCGTCAGTAGCTATCTCTCCATTATCATCACTTGGTCTTTCCTGTTGCCTCCTTCACTAAAGAACTCATGTTAAAAATTAGCCGAACCTGTGGAAATATGGTTTTAAAAAATTCTGGATGTAAATTTAAACATGGCAAAACGCACACTAAATAATACAGTGTCATATCAATAGACATTTTCCCAAGAACATCTTTGCATCCCAGTAGCGAATCTTCAATGGTCTGGTACTTGGTCTTAACCTGGTGGTTTGGGATCTCTGATATCCCTATTAGATGGTTGGAATAACTGAGGGGATAGGCTTTTTTCATTACACTTTTAAGCAATATTTTGATGTATAACATCTAACATTTGGCATATTCCAGGATTTATATAATACCACTATCATTACCAAAAACAAATCGTTTCAAGGCTTTGAGCAGCAAAAAAAAAAAAAAACAATCCCGGACTACCACACCAACAAGGCCTTGAACGAAAGAAAGAAGCTTTTTCAGAATGATTGAATTTTTTTCAAAGCAAGATCAATTTTAGGTATTCACGTTTCAAAATCTGGTTCGCTTTTGTCTACAACATGTAACCCGTTATGAAGATGTCAATATATGCAACTCACTTTGATCCTTAATTATTTTCAAGCTCTCTTGGTACTTGACTCATACAAAGAGGTCAAACTGTTAGGCCAGGGGAAAAACGCACCATATTGTACCAAGCCCTTCAATTTCTTCCACAGTCCATGGCACCGAGTGGAATGCAGCGATTTGAAAGACCCCTACAGTCTCCACCACCTGCAATATATTTCCATGTCTGGAGGGTGACATGCTTTCTCCTGCCAGTTACTCATTTCTTGATGGTCTAACACCTCGCTTCCAAATGTGTTGCTGTGAAGTAGGTCAAAGTGAAAACAACACTGCGAGAATCTCAGGAAATGATCCAACCAGGCTGAGAGATACAGCATTACAATGTATGTATTGAGTAAAACAGATCACAGGAAAAGTCAGGTGATGTTTACACTACTAGTTAGGCTATACAATATCTTGTTTTACTTCACATGGTTGCTTTTAGACATGCTCATTTTGTTCAAATAATCAGCCTTGGATTTGGGTGATGTGGTGACGATTAGCAAGTTAGGGCCTGTTATCACTTAAGTTATAGAAGCTCATCAGGCACTTTCTCTTTAATGAGTCAGTGAGACACATAAGAAAAATGCATTGTTAGTGAGCGTGAAACTTCAAAACAATTCATCCTTTCAAGACTTCTCCAAATCTGAAAATGTAATGTTACAGTTTACCTCTGGCTAACAAAGCAGTACATTAGAGACTCCTTCCACAAATATGGAATAAACAAACCCCTCACATTTACATCCATTTTCGTGCAAAGTCTGCCATGCATGTCAAAGGTTACAACAGAAATAATTAGGCATCAGAATTAAGGTATTAAATAAACATTGCAGCTGCAGTTAATCTTGAAAGTAAATCAACACCTTCTGGCAAGTCAGAATTCAGCACTGATTTAGTCTTTGCATATGAATGGTATAATGCATTATTTCTTCAGGATTTGATTGGCTTGTTCTAGCTTAGGATACGATTTAAATAAAAAAATATATATATTTACTTATACAGTATAAAATGTTTGTGGACACCTGACCATAAGATTGGTATGTGCTTTTTGAGACTCCCATTCCACATTTAGTCCCAATTTGTTGTTATAATTCCCTCAACTGTTCTGGAAAGATGTTCCACTAGATTTTGAAGTGTGGAGATTTGTGCTCATTCAGACACAAGGGTGTTAAAGCGTGAAAAATTCATTCCAAAGGTGCTCAATAGTGTTGAGGTCAGAGCTTTAGGAGATCTTTCACTCAAAACTATGAAAAGCATATCTACATGGATATGACTTTGTGCACAGAGGCATTGTCATGCTGAAACAGGTTTGGGTCTTCTAGTTCAAGTGACTGGAAAATTTCATGCCATGGCATCCAAAGACAATACAATTATGCGCCTGTAGTAACAGTTTGGGAAAGAACCACATATAACTGGAAAAGTCCGAATACTTTTGTCCATATAGTGTATTTAGAACCACCAATATCCACCTTACTAATGGTCCTAACAGGCCAATACATAAGGCTTCTGGTAAACAATAGTAAGCCAGTAAAGTCTCTAAAATCTCACCCGGGCTCTATAGCTGATGCTCCCAGGGATAGTAAAACTCTAGTCAT
This sequence comes from Silurus asotus, assembly GCA_024362625.1. Classification (NCBI taxonomy): domain Eukaryota; kingdom Metazoa; phylum Chordata; class Actinopteri; order Siluriformes; family Siluridae; genus Silurus; species Silurus asotus. The sequence goes on from MU551642.1 coordinate 1,878,196, forward strand.
TGCACAACTGTTTTATAGCCACAGGGTATTCTGTAGTGATATAAATCAAGTAGCTGATTTCTCAGTGTGGTCTGGTTTAACTTTATGGCATCATAAGATGTATCTCTGGTAGGAAAATTGAGCTATAGGTATCATTCTTGGCATAGCATTTATTAAGCATATTTGATTGATAATGAATTGTTGAACATTGAATCCCTGATTCAGTCATTTGACAATTTAACCTCTCACGAAAACTGTAAAACTTCTTTGATAAAGCAAATGAAGAGGAGTATATGGAAACCTGACCATTACACACATTTTGATCCTTTAGCAACCTCGTACCACATAATTAAAAGTGCACAATCGAAAAGGATTTCGTTGTGTTTTGTAGCATTACAGCTTCAATTTACTGGAACCGAGAGGCTTAAAAGAGGTTTTGCTTCTATTCATGAAGTCATGGTCTGCCCAGGATGGGGTCGGAGATCTCAAGTCCTGACCTTACCCACTTTGAGATGTATTGAATAACAACTGTGCATCCTTACCCAACATCATTGCCTGACATCACTATTGGTCTTGTTGAATAAGAGCACATTCCAGCAGCCATTCTCCAAAATCTAGCAAAAAGCCTCCACAGAAGAGTTCTTATAACCTCCGGCAGACTATGACTAAGCACAAGCACTATTCAGGTGCACTAGTCGGGTGTCCATATATTTTTGGCTGCGTAGCATATATTTTTAAAAACACTATATATAAATACAAGACTGCAGTTTTGCTGGAGGTGTCAAAGCTATACAGTACACCATGATACAGGTATTATTCCAGACAGTGCCTGGATGATATTTATATTTAGATGTGGAATTGTCTGCTCAGAGAAATTGTTCTCTAAAAAACATGATAAAGTGACATTTTGATGATGCGCTGTTCTTTCCACAAACACGCAAGGCATTTACATCCTCAAATATGTCCATTACTGGCTCTGGGTTATAAATAAGACATTTACTGGCTGATCATAAAATGTCTACCTCTTGTCCCCCTGAGAACGATTATCATCATTAAAGCGTATCAGCCGGAAAATGCACTCTGCAGTTTGCATAACAAATTCTACATCGGGCAAAGGAATACAGTAAGGGGGACATTATTCCCCCTTATTCCCTCTTAGTGCCTTTTGTTCCCAGCAAGGTGTTCATGTTCTCTTTTTGTTTGTTTTTTGCATTGAAGGTGGTATAAGCTCAGGAGATAAGCTAGAACTTAGCAAGGAAGAACACAGTACTCTAAACCTCAATAAATCTCCTCATAGAGCATGTAGGAAGAGGGTGTGCTGTAAATGCTTTGGTCATAGAGGAGCCATGAATCCTGTGCATTCCTCCAGGGGAATATTACAGGCTCTGAATATCACAGTTATTACCTTTGGTAGATCTAGTTAATACATATTTACTCCATCCCAGCTTTAATCACTAGTCGAGATAGGGATTCTAATACAGAATTTATGTCTTTCAGTGTTTTAATAGTCCCATTATAATAAACATACCTTTCCTTGTATTAGTTATTATATTAAATATATAAAGCCAGGACAGCTTGAACATTTTTTTAATGTTTTTTTCTGCATTCAGTATTTTACTGCATTCAGTAAGTGCTACAATGTTTATTGGGCGTCTGGATTCCTTTAGAAGAATATTGCAATGTAATTCCAATTCATGTTGCTCTTTTCAGCCAGATTGTGCGCTCAGATTTTTTTTTATAACTCTTTATTAAGTGTAAGCACACATTTGCACTGATAACCACATAAGGATAGTATAGGCACTGTATTCATCTTATCTTTTTTATCTTCTCTTTTCTGATAGCTTACTGTTGTAACAAGAGCAACATGCTATTCTTTACTATATATCAACAGTTCAAACAAAAAATTGGAACATTTTAGTAATAAGAAGTATTTTAACTTATACTATATAAACAAAGGTTTGCATACACCTGACTGATGTTGAACATCCCATTTCTCATGTGCTGTTTTCCTAATCTCCACTTTACTGGGTTTCCATTTTCATTGATGGATTTTGGCAGATATACAACTGAGCAGATCAACCGAGGGCTTTGCTCAATGGGATTTGAACTCATGACCTTCCAATATAATGCCAGTGCCTCAACCACTGAGCTTCCACTATATTGCCACTAGATTATGTAGTGTAGCTTTTGGGATTTGTGCTCATTCTGCCATAAGAGCATTATTGAGGTCAGGCACAGATGTTAATTGAGGAGGTCAGGCATACAGACAATGTTCCAGTCCATCCCAAATGTGTTAAATGAAGTTAAGGTCAAGGTAATGTTCAGGACGCGTTCGCAACGTCTTTATAAAGCTTGTTTTGTGCACAGGGACATATTTCCATTTAGGTTTTGACCAGGCTCCTTAGTTCCAGTAAAAGGAAATTGTTAAGCTACAGCATATACACATTCTATACAATTATATGTTTGGAATTTTGTAACTACATTTTAGAAAATAACAACATCTATAGTAGGTATCAGTTTTTTTTACACACTTTTGATCATACATTGTAATAAACCTTAGAACTCTGTGAAGAACAAGTAGAATATTTTTTAAATAGTAAATTTATTTGAGTTTAAAATCAATTATCATAGACAGCACATCAAATAAATTAAAGAATCAATGAGAATGAAATAGTAATTACATTTACTGTTTTGGCTGTATGTAGCCTGATTCATCTTTACTGATTTATATATTTAATCATTGTCTTCTTGATATTTCTGAACAGTGCCTGGCCATTGGCTTTGTCTGGGTTTAATACAGTATTGTTCGCATATATGGCCTGTTTTTTCTCAATATATTAGCCAGATATTATATCTCATATCTATTATATCTTAGATATAACAATATCTTATCAATTGTTAGAGGTCTGAGTGTGTAATCTGCTAATTTGAAGTTGATTTAAAATTTTTTAGATTATATAAAAAATCAATTTTTTTTTTTACATTTTAAGTTGACAGTTTACGGGTTGAAGTGTAATTTTTATCTTCAATAACTGATTTTTTTCCTGGTTAGAGTCAACGCACATGGCAAAAAGCTTGCACATTCATACTTTTAGAATATACATTCATACTAGATTTAGAATAGCAAGTCTACCAACCAGTAGTTCCAGTGGAGGCGAGAGGAAACCCACACCGACTGAGAAAACATGTGAAACTCCAGACAGACAGTAATCTGAGATCAGGAACAAGCTGGGAACCCTGGAGCTGTGAAAGTAAATAAGATGTGAATTTCATTACACAATATCATGAAAGTGTATAGTATTTATACTTCTTCATTATTAACTAGCCATGAGAGAGTTTGAACTCCTAATGAACTGATCATATACCATGTAAATCATGCATGTTCATTATTTATTATTTGTAACCGCCTCAACATCTTGGCTTTGATCAGCCTGTGGAGGCGGCCATGTGCATCCTGGCTTTATTCATCAATTGGAAGAAAACGAGGCCTAGCGTACTCTCTGAATTAACATCCAGCATCCCACAGTCTCATTGATTGAGGCATAGTGAATGCACACCACCTGCTAATCCCAACGTGTGATCTTAAATCATTTTTTAATAGAAGATACATACATGATTTTCTCTACTTGATCCAGACTGGGTAAAGAATCTGATTCCAGTGCCAGTTTGTGCGCTGTGGAGAGCCTTTACTTGATTATATTCCAATCACATCAATATGCATCACTTTAGAAATGGGATCATGAGAGCTGGATTTTAAATTCAGGACATTCCCAATGTCTTACATTCACCAAATCATGGACGAAGGACTGGATGAATTTGACAAATTGCAAAGTCGCTACCAGACATAAGGAGACTGAGCATGTAGTAATAAAGGAGACCTGAATTATTTAGGATTATTTATTCACGTAAAAGCTCATAGTCCTAATTTGCACATATGTAGAGTGCAGATACAGTAGGTGTATTATAAACATTTATATGACTGTATACTTGAAAACTAGGGTTTTTTGATAAATAATACACTAAATCGCTTATTAAATAATGATACGAGGATCAGATAACAGGTATAAAAAAATATCTTAGACATCTTAGAAACTTTTGAAAGTACTGGCTAGAGCAGGCATCATCAACTCCTAAACCACAGTCCAGAGTGAAACAGGTTTTTGAAAAAAAATACTGTACAATAACAGATCAGTATTTACAAAAATATATATGTTTATAGTTCAGCGGTTTCAGTATTTGTTGACATCCCACCATGCAAAATTTCACTTCAGGGAGGTTTCGCCATATACAATCGTAAGCAAGTCTGCGTAAAGTTTGGCCTCATCATGAAGAGCACCAGTAAAGTGCACCTCCACAGCAAGCCAACTAGCTTAAAGCTTTGTGAAAGTGCATTTCCTGTTTTATTTTTTGCAAGGCACTACAGCATTACTGGACTACAGCAGTACATCGAACTGATGGATGATCTAAAGAAACAGAGAGAGAGAGATTGACTATAAATTGTACCCACAGAGAAAAATGAAGCCTAGTTAGCAGAAAGAGAGACCAATCAGAGTATGCACTCTGTCACTCTCTTGCAGTGTTGCACTAAATTCTCTGGTGTCTCTTTCTCTTTCCAAGATTTCCAGGATGTTGGATAAAATTTGCGAGTGTCAAGAAGCCACTATCAGTATGCGTGAAACTTCCACAACTTCTGTGTGTTTGAGTAAATTATTTATCTGAAGGCAGATTATTGTAACAGAGACTAGCTACGTGATTAGCGATGTTCAGAAAAAAAGATTTCAAAAGATCTTTTATTATTTTGATGCAGACAAATGGACGTGTCAGCATTTATTGGCATCTTGATCAAGGTCTATGATCGCTTGTCAAAGGTAGTATGTGGATAAACTCTTTTATTCAAAGCCATAATCTAAACATTAACTAAATAGTAAAAGAAAACTGCTGTTGCCATTCAGTCATGTCAAATGAACAAATTCTGAAATCATAATGAGGAAATAAAAATATTACTGCATTTACAACTAAACAAAGATTTTCCACTGACTAGTGCCGCTTAGTGCCAATCCATTGCACCATTAGCTTATGGGTTTGCCTTCTCCCAGTCACTGCAGTCACAAAAGCGTTATCGCTATGGTTGTTAATGGTGTCACGGTTTCACAGTTAGTCACAGTATATGACTCGATGGTTACCTCACCGGTGACTTTTCAAAATATCGATAAAAATAGATTTCCTTTTTTTTTCTGTTTTGGCTCAGCATTCCACAGCCACTCTCTATTTCATCTTTTAATGACTGAGTGATAAATACTGGTGATGTAAGAGATGGAAATGTCGCTTGCAAAAATATATTTTTGGTAAAGATGCCATAATATCCAGTGTGGGGAAAACAGAGTTTTAAAGAAACGCTATTTTTGGTCAGAAAAACTAAAACATAGTTAAAATAGTTGAATGATAAAATAAAGACTTTTATAAAGATGAAGATGAAGATTTTCCATTTCCTTTTGGTTTATATATATATATATATATATATATATATATATACTGCCTCACATTGCAGAATTCTTATTTTTTTTTTTACATTTTTTGTATAGCAGTACAAATTTACTGTCCTCTGAAAATAACTCAACAAACAGCCATTATAAAATAGCTGACAATAAAAGTGAGAACACAATAAGTGATAACAGCTGTACGTCGTGTAACCATGCAAATTCACATGTCCTATTCATCATGTTTATGTTTTTGTCTGCTTGACAGGACCATACAAAATTGTGTATCTTTTATTAGAAAAGTGAAAATTTGGTGGTTTGAGTACAATTTTTAAATAATGACCACTGGATGTTCAACATGGCACCTCATGGCAAAGAAATGAGGATTTGAGAATTATAATTGTTGCTCTTCACAAAGATGGCCTTGTCTATAAGATCAGTAACACCCTGAAACTGAGATACAGTACAGTGGGCAGCGTCATACAGAGGTTTTCCATGATGGGTGGGCCTTGCAAAGGTCCATCAAAGAAGTTGAGTTCTTGTGCTGTGCGTCAGGTGCAGAAGCTGCTTCAAAAAACAGACGCATGAGTGCTGCAGCATTGCTTTAGAGGTTGCAGTAGTGGAAGGTCTGCTTGTCAGTGATCAGACCATATGCCACACACTGCAACAAGTTGGTTTGCATAACTGTCGTTCCAGAAGGAAGCCTCTTCTGAAATTGACACAAGTTTGTGTCCAAGATCCTGAATTACTGGAACCATGTCCTGTGGTTTGATGAAGATAAATTTGTTTGGCTCAGATGGTGTCCAGCATGTGTAGCGGCGCCCTGGTGTGGAGTACCAAAAAATTTTGTCTTGTGTACAGTAAATCATGGTGGGTGTAGCATCACGGTCGGGGGCTGTGTGAGTGCTTTTGGTATTGTGGAGCCACGGTTTATTGAGGGAAACATAAATTCCAACATGTACTGTGACATTTTAAAACAGAACATGATGCCCTGTATTTCAAAAACTTGGCTAAACAGCAGTTTTCCAACATAAAAATGACCCCAAACACACCACCAAGATGACAACTGCCTTGCTGGGGAAGCTGAAGGTGAAGGTGATGGAGTGGCCAAGTATTTCTCCAGACCTAAACACTATTGACCACATGTGGGGCATTCTCAATGGGAGGGTAGAGAAGCACCATGTGTCTAACATCCAGCATCTCCTTGATGTTATTATGGAGAAGTGGAAGAGGATCCCAGCAGAAATCTGTGCAGCTCTGGTGAATTCTATGCCCAGGAGGATTAAAGCAGTGCTAGATATCAATGGTGCTTACACGAAATATTGACACTTTGGAGACAGTTTGTGACATGTTCACTTAGGGTGTACTCACATTTGTTGCCAGTTAATACAATAATGGCTGTATGTTGAGTTTTTTTAGAGAGCAGTAAATCTGTACTGCTATACAAGCTGCACATTGACTACTCTAAAATGTATCGAAGTTTCATTTCTATAGTATTGTCCTTTGAGAACGTATAAAAAGATGGTTGCTGAAATGTGAGGGATGCACTCACCTTTTTGCAATACTGTATATATATATATATAGATCCAATGTGCCACATGGCGTGGGAGGACTCAAATATTAGAATAAATAAATAAATAAATATTTATTTATTTATTTCTATAAATGTGTTTTTGTAACAGTGATACCATGAATGTCATGATATTTTTAGACTTCATTATTCATATTATGAGAATTTCACATAGTCAGCCCTAATCATCACTAGGGATATTTGGAGATCTAAAGGTATGCAAAAGTGCTAAAGGTGCAGGATTCTAAATATTATACAGATACAGCTGCTTCAGAAAAAGAATAAGAAGCAGAATTACCAATACTTTCCAAAGACTCTCTGAAGTTATTTTATTCAGCTTGTAAGTATGTTACATGAGTATGCTTGCAGTTGTTCAGTGTCAAATAAGTGCAGACGATCTGCTTTGCTATCCATCTTTGCCCTGGGTGACCAGGCGCTTGATAATGGCGCAACATGGCTGTCAATCTGTTTATAATTGAGCTGTGCTCCATTTTGTCTCTGAGCAGCATGTGGGGAATGAGCACAGCAGTCAGAGTGCGTGGCTCGGGGCCTCAAACACCATTCATCAGACCGCCGTGGATGATTGCAGCTTTTGCCGACACTGGAAGGGTAGATGGCTGTCTGATGGCAGGCATGCCTCACCTCTACGGGCAGAAAATACATTTGACTCCTTTTGTGCCGCACTCTTCTGGAGAGCTGTCTAAAACGCAGGGGTACAAAGGCAGATACATCTGCTGCCCCCACTCAAGCATGATTGGTCTCATTCGAAGGGAACAGAAAAGGCCTTTGTTGTTTGGCAGCGCCATGTGTTGGATGCTTGTTTGTTTGTGCGCGCTTCAGCTACAAGACCTCATGCACCTCGTGGGTGATATAGGTTTATGTGTAAGTTTGTGTTTAAATACGGTTTATAAGATTCCAAAACCGACGCTCGGATGTTCTAAAATAATCCTTATTTTGAAACGAATTTGTCCAATTTCATCATTGGGCTTTTTGCTATTCACAGAAAATCGCAATAGAATTTGCTATTTTCTCAATATTGTGCAAATGTGTTTTCTGAGGTGTGAATAAAAATGTAGCACACTGTGCAGAGGATTAATGTTTTTTTTTTTTTTTTTTGTGGAAGGCACAGGTGCAGAGGATATTTTAAGATAAGGTAGGAAATGATTATGAATTGGTATTAGCCTATATTGTGTTGCCTTTGGATTTGGAGAGTCACCCATGCTGGCTCTATGAGTGCCAAGCTTAATTGTCACATGGACACCTAGGGCGCTTTTCATATACGGTGGAATCGAAACCCAGGTGCATTTACCACCTTGCCGTAGACTTCACGGCCACTTTAAAAGGAACACACATACCTCTGATTGTTATTTTGAATACTTAACAAGTCAGAAACATGCCAGCAGCACAATTTATACAATTATGCCGTTACAGGTCAAGAGCTCCAATTAACATTTACATTTTAAATATCAGACAATCAATTAAGTTGAAACAGAATGATGCAGGGGTTATATCTAGTGAGCAACAATGTTTGATTTTGAAGTGCTTTACTATAAGATTGAATTCATTAAGATATTGAGTTGTCTTTGGTCAAGAGGTCTATATGAGTGTAAACATGTTAAATCTATTGAATGAAGTATAAAGAATATAAAACTGCTTGTATATGCTGCGTATCATCCTATTGCAAAGATGAATTACAAAACGCATACATTCTAGACTTTTGTCCATAACATGCTAATATATTTTATTTAAAATAATGATGACAAAATAATCCCAGCTACATACTGACTCATGTCCAGGTATTACCTTTATTTATTTAAATTAAATTATTAATTTGACATTTTTGTATATGTATAACACTGACTTCTTGAAGTGTCAATTGAGTTTTGTGCTTATTCAAAACATTTGCAAAACAAGTGGATGAAAGCAGCACTTTTGGCACACCTACACACCCACAAAATGCTGATCCAGTTTCAAACTGTTGTTATACAACCAGCTAAATGGGCATTTTTATAAGCCATTACCAGATGGCCTTTCCACACAATAAACCTGTTCTATGGCATGTACCATTCATGGATCAGCTGTTTATCTTCAAATGAAGTTGAAGCGCGTTCAAGCCTCCAGAAGCGTTTGAAACGGTGTTGTTGCAGGTGTGTAGGACATAACATCCAGACAGCCAATAATGGACTTATATTATAAAGCCAAAAGTATAAAGACACTCCACTTTCACAACCTCATGTGCCCATTTCATTTCCGTATACTGTAGGCTTTATCCTCTTTGACTGTTATAGTAAACTCCAATCTTCTAGGAAGACTTTTCCCTTTATTCTCGGCCTCAATCAGTCACAAGAGCATTAGTTAGATCAAGCAATCAGGCACTGAAGTTCTGGTGAGCTCCCAATTCGTCCTGAAGGAATTCAGTGGGGTCAAGGCAGCTCTCTTTGCAGGACACTAAGTTCTTCTACTCCAGCTTTGGCAAGCCATGTCTTTAGAACTTAGTTTGTGCACTTTAATTCCAATTCCAGTTCTTTTGCCTGTGCCTACCTAAGATTACAACAACAGCAAAATAAACAGGCAGCCCTTCACTGAAAAAAACTGAGGTTTAATAAAATACATGTAATGAAGTTTCATATACCTTAGATATGAAATTGGTACAGGTCATACAAAGCCAAATGAACAAGTTTGTGTAAAATATAATGTTGCATTATATCCTAAGCACTAATTTGCTGGAGGGAGTTTCACTGTTTTCTACATCGGCATGTTCAACGCCCACACAGTCGTATTCCGTTCCTAACAATCTACGCAGCTAACAGTTATCAGTGAGTATATTTTCTTTCTCATACAGAAAACTGTTTTCTAGAGTTAACAAACAAATATGAATGTTAATTAATCTAAAAATAATGCTGATAAATACAGTAAAACTCATTTAACAGAAAGAAGCTTTAAACTGTTTCTTTTTTAAGGGGCACAGACATCATTATTTTTCATTACTTCATGGAAAAGGAGGATGGAGCACGTATTGACGAGTATAGTATTTTGTTACAAAAACATGGATCTATTTACTCTGTCAGAAAAAATACATTTTTAATCTTAAAAATGTATTTTAATCCATTAATGTATATTTTTAATGTCATAAAAACTTTGCCTTAACTTTTAAACTAGCTATTAATTTCCCTCGAACAAACTCCACCTAATTAGACAAGATTAAGATCTGTCTTCCTCTGTCCACCTGTTGTAGCGCATTCTGAAATTGTGCAGCTGTTAACTTGGACACCGAAGTTGCTTTGTTGTGAAAAGTTGTACTTGAGCGCAGAAGACAGATGGCCCATTTTTTTTTGTGAAAAAAAAAAAAAAAAAAGCCGGCAAACGAAACCGAATTGCTGCCTCCAGCTTTGGTCCCTTTGTCTCGCTTCATTGTGCATGGTGCACGCATTCACGTGTTTTGATTTCTTAAACGAGACAGTCAAACACAAAGGCAACGATGCCATTTGCATCCGCTTCATTGTGCATCCCTTTCTGTTGTCCAGCAAGAGTTTTTTTTCCTTTCTGCTGCATATGCCCATGAGATTCTTGGACATGAAATTAATGACTGTATAACTTGAAAAGGGTAATAGCACATGATCTTAAAAAAAGACACAATCAATAATAATAAAAAAAAAAACTTCCATTGTTTCCGTCATTGTTTTCTTCTCACGAAGTGGCGCATTAAAGCCTCCTGACAGTAATATTGTGGCGTCTGAAGCAGATTTTCCGTCAGTTTAATCTGTAAGATAAAGAGCGCTTTTCTCCAGTGGAAATCAGCTGTGCTGTTCTTTATCCCACTGTCCCTGTGCGAGTGGCTTCATTGTATTTTTACAGCCTGTGCTAATTGCTTTCTTCATTTGTTTATTTTTGAAAAAAGAAAAAAAAAAACCTGGCATTTCTGTAGTGGCTCATGCTGCAGCTGAACAGTGATAATATATAAGCAAGCTGTGTTTTTTATTTTTTTATTTTTTTTTAAACCAGAAAGCGCTAGTTAATTGGTACCTTGGGAGAACTCTGTATATGTGCCTTTACTGCCAGTCAGATGTAACAGTATAGCACCTACTAGCAACACGTTTATTTGCCAAGAGATTTAAAACCTGTGAACCCACATTTATTCTATGTAAGCACAGTTTCTGAAGAGCAGGCGTCATTCTTTCCCCTCAAATGTTCATTCCATAATTACGCATTTACTTAAAAAAATTTTTTTTGAAGTGCTTCTTCATTTACCTTTACTGAAATAGCGTCATTTTGCCTCATATTATCATGCACAGACATCCCTTAGCTAAGACAGCTAGTGATTGTTAGCAGTGTGCTAACCTTTCAAAGACATCAGAGTGCTACATTGTCACACAAAACATTCGCAACAACCTTTGCTCAATTCCTTTAATGGATCTCTTTAACACAAAAAAATGTTTAAGAAAGAAACAGATACACTTCAAGATGTTTAATCCTTTAAATATGTTACAAATACAGTTAGCTAAATCTGCTAGATATAGTTAGCAGTGTGCTACTTTTGCTCGCCAGAGCGTTGAATAAATATCCGTTACATTTTACCTCTAATATTTGATTGAAAACATGTAAACATGTTTAAAGTCATAATATCGTGTTCACATAGGGACGGATACACTTAAACACTTAATATTTAAAACATATTCAATCTTTTGCACACGTGTAGCTAGCTATTGTGACAAAATAATCATAGAAAAATATCAACGTTTTACAATATAGATGAAATTCTTGAGTGCAATGTCTTTAAAACATAAAGAATTATCAGCATGTTAGCATAAAGACAGATATGCTTAGACATATTTAAACTTATGAACACATTACAATTAGCAAAATCAGCTACAGTAGTTAATGTTAATTGCTAATGTGTGCTGTATTGTATACATAAATATCGATATCTTTTTAATTTTGCTTAAAATTATTGAGTATATTGCTCTTTGAAAAAATTAAGAAACTGATACACTTAAACTCTCAAATATAGTTAAACTATTAAAAGCATAAAGCTTATTACAATGATCTAAATCAGCTAATTATTGTTACTAGCTAACCAGACTTCTACATAAATATGAGATTCACATTGTCCAGACTTTTAATCAGTTGCTCTGAAGTTTAAATCCCAGAACAACATATACAGTATGTAAATGTGGAACGTTTTCTTAAACACATTTCTCTAGCTATCATCAGCTAAATCAGTTATTGTTAAGTCATCTGATTACGCAGAGCTCTACACAAACATGTTTATACACGTTTCAGTTACATGTTCCAGTTAGCTAAATAGGCTAACTAGTCAAAGTTTTACACACAAACATAAATTCCTGGCCAGAAGTCAGTTTTTCAAACTGGTTTTCTTAGAAACTTTCCTAAAAGGGTTATTTACTTATCACTTTCAACCTATTTGTGAAAGAATAACATTTATTTTTTTCAATAGCGGTTTTAAATGGTTGTGTTCTAATAGCATGATGAAATTACTGTGTAATGTGCATGCAGAGAGATTCTCTTGAACCTGTTATCATTTACACTTTACTTGACCACATTCAGCTGACTGACATCAGCTAGTTATTGTTTGCTAGTTACCCAGATTGCTACATTGTTAAAGGCTTGGTAGTAAAGCTTGCTGACATTTTAGTCAGTTTTTGATGAAAGCTGTGGTAAAACAGGGCAAATACTGTACAGTTTGATTCTAAAAACGTGTTCATTCATGACTAACGCTGCAGCAACTCCATCATACTTGTGCTATGCTTGTGCTTGTGAATATTACTCACTGTTAGTTTAGCCGACTGTAGCAATCGAATGACAGATGCATGTTCAGAAGAGAAAGAACGGTAGAGAGCGAGGGAGTGTAAGAGAGAGAGAGAGAGAGAGAAAGAGAGAGAGAGAGAGAGCGAGAGAGACAGAGAGAGAGAATGGGAGAGCGACAGAGTGTCTAGGGACATTGCCAGATGCTTCAGGTCTCCATGACTCCCTAACCACTCCTCTGCCTTCCACAGTTATATATTTATATATATAGTTTTTGTCACCAGCTCCGAAAGAAGTTAATTAAACCTGAGGCTGTAAGAAGCTTACAATAATCACGCGATACATAATATATACCGTAAACAACATAAACTCCCAAAGGCATCATTTTCATAAACCCTTTAACCCCCTCCCCCTCCTACCTCCCAGAGGGAAAGAGTGTGACCCACTGCTGACCTTTTGCCAAACATCCATTAGCATGATTGATCTGGTTGATTGTACAGTTTCTTATTCTCTTCCAATCCACATGCGTCTATATTTCAGTATAAGAAGATTAAACACAATACAGCTGATTATTATATTTATTATTATGCACTGCAACATTACCAGGTCTGACATGATTAGTGCGATTGCACTTAACACTATAGGATATAATGCTATATGTCTAACGTTTGCTTGTTGAATTGATTGATGATATACATTGCACTCTTGTCAGCTTCAGCTTTGTTCGCTGTATTTTAACATAAACAAAAGGAATAATTGTTTGAATGTGTTACCCAGTATTATTGCATGGCGCAGAGGTGAATAACTACCCAATGCAAAGTGGAAATCATGTAACACATAGGTCAACTCTTTTTATACAGTGCTATACTTTAGCGGTTAAAGCTAACATTGATGTTTGTGGTGCAAAATTTCACAATGTAAGAATTGTTGGATATTTTATATAACACATTACAATTCAAATTCTGCTCTAAATCATCTCTTCAAATTTGTACTTAGTTTTACTAGGGTTACATTTTTTCTAATGCACCATACGAGGTGGTGTCAGTGTTAGTTTTGGGACTAATGGTGCTAACTGCTGCTATTTTGACCTCATGCATTACCCTGTCTGCAATTTCATTATGGACAACAAGTTAGAACAAAAAGCAAACGTGAAATTCTTCATAAAACAGGGCAAATCTGCTATAGAGACGGTTGACATGATATACGTTTGGCATACGGCAATGCTGCAATGAGCCGTTCGAGGTGTTTTAAGTGGCACTTGCATTTTTGAGAGCAAAGGAGCATCACTGGAAGACGATGAGAGATCAGGAAGACCTTGAACGAGCTCAACCCTTGAAAAATGTCAAAATTATTTATCAACTTGTGCATGATGATCGTTCACATGATCTTACTTCCACACCCACCCCTCTCCCTCATTTTAATCCTACTGACTTCCCCTCCTCTTGAAAATGAAGATCTAGCTCAAAGGTTTGACACCATTGTGGAGATCGCAAAAGGTGTTTGACACACATTTTAAGACAAGCCTTCCAGAACATATTCCAGAAGTGGCAGGAATGCTAGGAGTGTTGTATTGCTGTGCAAGAGGACTATTTTAAAGAGCAATGTGCAAATGTAGATAAATAAAGTACTTTATTGTAAACAAACCTTTCGACTCCACCTTGTATTAATAAAGAACAGTGATTAAACCTAATCGGACTCAAGACACACCCTAGCATAAATAAGGAATAATCCACAGTTAGGTCTGTGTTACACATTTTGTTGCATGATATGGTGGTTAAGAACCATTTGATGCAAAGCAGAGTGCATTAAAATAGTCTTACACACACCTAGCCTTGGATTATCTTTCTTATACGATACATTGAGTTGTCATTGATGTTTTTATATATATTGTTATTTTATGTACAGTACGTCAGATTTAGAATTATGCCCACTCTAAAGCATACACAGAGATATAGTGTGAAAAAATTTACATTTATTCGAATGAATTATGATAGATAGTTATTAGAGAGAAAAGAGTAAAATTGTCCATGTGTGAATTACCTGCATCTGTGCCTCATCAAGCTGCTTTGCTTTCTATGCAACTGTGACTGTATGTTTCTATGGATACAATACTTTATAAGACAACACATTAATATAAACCGGTTATTAAACGACCAGAGCTATGCAGGCATTCAGTGATTTTAAGCCACACCCTCCAGCTAATCAGAATTAAGTATTCAGACGGATCATAGGATAATTATTTTTTAACAGAAGCATATAACAGTCAGTTGTAAGTCTAACTCTACTGGGTGGTTAATTATTTAATGCTGTCAGTCAACAGAGATAAAAGTAAAACCCTGTAAAAATGTAAAGACAACAAACATATACACCAAAAAAACCCTTCTTTAAAAAACGTATTCATTTACTGGTAATTTTCATTGGATTGGATTTGCATTGCAGGCTCTAGAGGGAGATGCTATTATTATTATTATTATTAGTTTGTTTGCTTGTTTATTGGGTTGAAATATTTTATTGCAATCAGCTTGCCACAGTGCATTTGCATAAAGAATACAACACGGCCGGAGGGCATGAGTCAACGGATGCAGAGAAGAGGAATTCCATGTGCAAGACAACTCTAAATAAGGTGTATTTTCTTATGGGCATGTAAATATGTCTCCGTTCCTGCTCCGTTCCCCTCGAGGAAGCTTTGAGGTGATGCAACGATTATGTCATGCCGATGTGTCAGTGGGCGAATCCTTGATATGCACCGAGACGTATGACATGCAGCACGAGGGAGGGTCATGTCTATTTTAAATGAAATGTCTTGTTAACAAAAACATACACGTTCATGTTAAGCTACATTATAAAAAAAAGATTTGTTGTCTTTGCACTCAGTATTTGGTGACTTTTTGATCAGTCATTTGCAGTTATTGCAGAGCAGTTATTCTCAGGCAGAATGAGATCACTACTGTCTTCAAGGCATCACTTCTTCTCAGATCTTTGAGCAAAAGAGATGTAGGTTTTCCTGAAATACCAGAGACATCGGACTAACTATCCAGCGTGGAATGCTTGTTTCTGTCAAAAAAAAAAAAAAACCTGCCATGTAATTTTACAGAAAAAAAAAAGTCTGTCCTGCTGCCTGGTGCATTGCGTGCACTGACGTTCGGTACCTAAAGCTGTTCTCACAGTATGCACTTTTTTTTGTATTTTAAATACAAACACGGCAAACCTTTTACAGCAATTCTATAGGATATACTGTAGATGCAAAGCAGATTTTTTTTTTTTCAAAAAGTGCCACTGCCAGTGTCATGTTATGGGAGAGGTTGAAATGGACACAAACGCAGTGAAAGGAATTTCACTGAGAAAACAAGCAGACAAATCCAATAACTGTAATCCAGAATTGTTATTGGGAAACAGGCATATGATAGAAGATCAGCAAATGACACAAACGAGGTAAATCTAAACATGAAACTAAAGGATTGTTAATACACAGACATGATGTTTTTAACCACAGAAAGTATCACACAGACTAATCAAAAGACGGGTTAAACACAATAGGAATACATAATGGAAACAACCAATGACCAGAGAGGGTTGAAGACATGATACGAACCAAAACAAAGACATGGGTTTAAATGAACACAGCATAAAAGCTCAGATAGTCTTCTTACATGGATTTCTTAATTGGGTAGATTTTTATTGTTGAAGATTTGACAGGATTCAAGATTGTTCAGTTTTCCGAAGCTCATCTTGGAGTTGTTGTCATAGAAACATGGTCTGTAAGCTCAAACTTGTTTGGGAGTGGGCTTATTTCACATAAACAGGGTTAGATCATGGCTTCATAAGCGGAGGTGATTAGAGAAGTCTGTAACATCTTTGCATTCTCCATTTCGAAACTGTTGTGGAAGTTGCAGGTTTTTCAAATTTAACAAGTGATTCAGGTAGACTGGATCCCTCAGCACAGTACAGTTTACCTTTGGAAAATCATATCATTTTTCTCGTATGTGAATACATTTAGCTGATTCATTTGTTGGACCCTCATAATAAAAGTATGGCTTCTAAAGAACAATATAAGTAGTATTTATTTATTTATTCAGTTTTGGTAATGCTTGTTTTGGGACAATGCCCATTGTTCAATTACTGCACAATTAAAATGTAACTGAATAATTCATGTTAACTTATTTCTACGTCCTGTGGTGGCTCTTACATTAAAAAAGTAATAGGAACAAATATTAAACTGAAAAACATATAACATGGGGAACATTTACTGTTTGCTTTATTTGTCAGCAGCTTCCTGCCAGTTCTCTCCGCTTGCTTTTGCAGCTTTTGAGGTGTTCTATAAATAGCCTTTAACTCTTGCTAAAATCGAGAATTAGAGTAAAAAAAACCTGTGAGCACTCATTGTACCATTGGCCAGCCAATCATAATTCCTGTATAGCTGTATAGCTTTTCAAGCATTGCATGAACATGCAATTATCTCAAACAACTCAATCCTGCTATACTAATCACATCTGCACATGTGTTTGAAAAGCTGAACATAATTACCACAATTAGATGATCTTGGATGTATCATTTGATCTTGGTTGTAATGTTTATAGAACTGGCCCCCTGGTGTTCTTGTTGTTAAGAAGAAAAGAGGGGAAAAAGCTTCAGTGAAAGCAAATAACCTTTTCTTCACTAGACTTGAACCTTTAATGCTGATTACTGGTCATACAAATGAGACTAGAGATAGATACTTTACCAACCTAGACTAGCTAGATGACATTTTTATATTCACTTCAAGCTATATTTTCCGATAATTTTTCATATTTTGTTGAAATAAATGTGTTTCTGGAAATAGGCTAAATAATTAGCAAGTAGCAATTCAAGCCCAAAGTTAATATATACTGTAAATATATTTCAATTAGCAAGATTTCTTTACACAGTAATCTTAAAAACATTGTATAACCTGATATTTGATATTAAATTATCTCATAATATGAAGTATATAAGTTAATTTGCCCATATTGTTCGTAATGAGATAGTTTCATTTCTTTAGTTTCAAATCCCACAAAGGTAAATTCTATGCGCACGCTTGAGCTATCAAGGTTAAACAAAACCATTTGAATTTTTTTCTTTCTTCTAACAGTTTTTTTCTCCTACAGGCAATGCAGAATAAGACGAAAAGGTTTTTATCCGTCAAAGACTGTATCGGAAGTCTAGATTCTTTGTGGTGATTAGGGTAGTTAAATAAGACAGATAACCCGTCTTGGCTAAACATCGTCATAAAGGGCTTCAATTAAATCTTGAGAATTCTCTGCTGTTGCCCAAATTAGCCTGGTTATAACTCTACGAACACTGCGCCAATGTCGTCTTTGTGATTATCAGAGTGAATTGATTTGATTTGATGGAGAGACTCGGTGAAAGACGCTCATCACGTCATTGGAGAGGAATTTGTCAGGGAAGTGATTAGTGTAACAGCTTTTACATGCATGTCTGTTTGGGTAATTGTCATTGTGCATTGTTAAAAAAAAGTCTTAAGTGCTGAGGGTTCATGATTGTAGGTAATAGATGAATGACCTGTTTCTGTAGTCATTTTCAGCTCTTCCGTGCAAAAGGAACTTGACGTGCAAAGGGTGCAAGGGTTAGAACATGTCAAAAATGTTCGCACGTTTTTGTGACACGCTCCATTTTCAGCTTGCATTGGTGATATGAATTTTTTTTTCTCCTCGATTCTATTTCCAGCAGATTAAACACACAGGTTTAAAAGTTGGAAGCGACTTAAATCCAGACTGCTCCGTGTGTTAGGAGTGTGTTTTTTTGGTGCCGTTTAAAGTAAAGCCGACTGACAGAACAGCGATGGAATAGCGTGAGCCGATGCCCTTAGGGAGGCAGCTCGGTTCCTGACACATTTCTCACGTCTGTGATTCAGTCTAGCAGCTAGATGCAGTCACAAACCAACCTAAGTTCAGGATGTAATAAAATGCATCCTCTAAGCCAGCTAAAGCAGTGTGATTAAAAGTTAATTACTTGCTTCATACAGTCAGGTCTTACTCAAGATTCCAGCTCTAGTTTCAGAGTTTAGGAGATTATTAAGCCTGCTACAATGTTAACTATTAGACAGAAAATATTAGTTGGAAATATTAGTTGGCATTATATAAACAGTTGATATTGATAATCTTTGCATTTTAAAAAACGAATACGCTTTGAAATAATAATTGCATTTATTATTATTTTCATACTTCATTGATCCCACAGGGAAATTGTTGGGGGTCAGAGCGCAGGGTCAGCTATGTTAGAGAGCCCCTGAAACACAGAGGCTTAAGGGCCTTTCTCAAGGGCCCCAAGAGTGGCAGCTTGGCGATATCTGGGCTTAAACCCTCTGACCTCTTGATCAGTAAAACAGAGCCTTGACCACTGAGCTACCACCTCCCCAGTGGTAGGAGGAAGTACACCATTTTTGTATTTGCATAAATATGACTCCAATGAAAGTAACTGTTTATATTTGTACAGAAGGAAGTACACAGGTACTCTCAAATAGAGAGCTTTTATTTGTTACAGGCACACACTGTGTGTAACCTTACTCCATGCAAACTATCGCCAGAACCTTGGGGTTTTCTCTGATCTCAGCTCGACCGTTTGTTCTTTCAATTTTTTTTCTGATATCAGTCCATTACTGATATTGCACCATGAGATCTCCACAAGAAATATTTTAGAAACGAATGCAGTGAGCGGAAGCGCCTTTTTCCGATTTGTGCTGTCCAGACACACTCATCCAAAATGTCTTATACAGTCTGATGCCCTGATGTTCAAAGCTTTTTTTTCATGTACTGTGAGCATGAAAAGACACAAGCTCACTCTGTTAAAAGAGGATGAGGGAAAAGTGGGATGTTATTAAATTAGGAAAATATTGGACATGCAGCTACTATGTAGTACCTTGTTGATTAATTTTCTATAATTGGCATGGCCCTAATCAATACGGTAACAAAGGACAGCAAGTTTGTATTAATGCCCCCCACGCTAATGCTTGTCAGTTTTTATAGTAACTACTTACACAGGGGCTTGTATAACTTATGCTCTACAGAGCATAAACAGTTTATTTATTTAACTTTTATGAAAGGAGTCTCCAGTTTAAGTTTTTGAGCCGTTCAAGATATAATACATTGAATGATTGTGTTATAACCAGAACATAATCCACTTCTTAGTGGCACTAATCCTGCAACCTTGCATTTGGTCACGCTCCTACTTGTCATTAATTATTACTCATTTCTTTCCATATTTTAAACTGTACTAAAAACTATATAAAATGGCGTCCGTTCATGTGCTCACTTCTTGATCCTGCCTTGAGCATTTGAGGGTTTTCCATACTTTTACATCAATTTCGTACCAGTGAAGTCTTGATAAACTACCAGTTGTTGATCAGTTGTGTTGCCAAATGTTAAAGGTGGTTGTAGCTATGACTAGGATTGTTTTTATTTAAAAACAGATAGAATGAACTACCAGAACATTTTTAATCAAGCCTGCTCACATTCACATCTGCCTCTTAGTTTTTCTATACAAACAGTATCATCTGGTGCATTTTCATTTCCTAGAAAATGAGTAACAGTAAAGTCTTTGCTGGTTAGAATTTACAGTCCCTATAATTTCATTGGCTCAAAAGTAATCAGACAATTGACTGACAGGTCATGAGCAGGTGCTGCCTGTTTCCTCTTTATTTCATGACAAATAAAACAGATAAAAGGCCTAGAGTTGTTTACAAGTGTTTTTATTTGGTAGAAAACTATCACAAAAATGTGTCAATGCTTCAAAGTGAAAAAAACTAAGCAGAAACATTAGGAGTGGCCAAATCAACAATTTGGTACATTCTTAAGAAGAAGTAATGCAATAATGAGCTCCAGCAGTTATCCTGGATGACCACAGAAGACAACTCAAGGAAATGATCACAGAAGTCTCTTCTTGGTGACAAAAAAACAACAACAACATTTAAAAATATTTAGCCCAGTGACAAACGTCCTTTATGAGTGTAAATACAGAGGTTTTACCTGAAGATGCATCAAGAGATTTATTTATCCCAAGAGGTTTACGTCAAGACGCAAACCACTGTTAACACTTAATTAGGCCAAGCTTAGACATTGCTAGAAAATAAGCCCTGTTAGCTGTGATATGAGATTTTGGAATAAGAATATTCATAAGTGGTTGAGTCAGTCTCCTGACCTCAACACAATTAAGCATGCTTTCCACTTACTGAAGAGAAAACTAAAGGGAAAAAGGCTTATAAAGGCAGCTGCTGTAAAAGCCTGGATCTCAATGGAGGATCTCAAGGGAGGGAACTTAGCATTTGTTGAAGTCCGTGGGTTCTAGACCTCCATCAAAGAATTTGCATCCAAGCATTAAAAATAATCCCAATCTTCAGAAATATATTAGTTTGTCCAAGTGGGTGGACTAAGCTTGAAAATTCTACATTTCAGCAAAAACCCTTGAGTTATATAACCTCACCTACACATTATTGCATTTTAAATGAATAATCAATGATACTGCATGTTGTAGTTCCACATTAACGAATATCCATGCACTGTTTCTCTATCGAACACATTTTCCGTTCTTTCGTTCCGCCATGTAGCCACGTGTCAGTGATCTTGTGTTTGGCATCAGACATGCTGCTCTCTCCTAGCTGTTAAAGCTTGCTGCCAATCTGACTATCTCTGACTTCACAGGCCATCTGCTAGTGTGTGTTTTGTGTTCATACATTAAGAGCCTCGGTCTTGAACCGACTGGACACGCGACGCCGTATTTGGCAAAGTCCTGCTTCACACGTCTGGACTTGAATAATTAGTGTCAAGCTCATACTGAGACCAATGCAAACCCCGGCCTCTTGACTATTCTTCTGTCACATTTTAATTTCTTTTTAGTTGCTTTGGGTCTCCATTCATCATGTTATAATACGAGTCCATAATGTTTCATCCATTTGCAAAAAGCCTGTCACTGCTCTTTTTATGCTTGTGATGGATGGATTGATGGAACACCACACGGTGTAATAGGCCTGTCGGCAATATCCTTTACAAGTACATCTCCTCTCTTCTTGCTCCATCAGGCGAGTCAGAAGAGCTTGAGGCATTAGGCGCAGTTAATAGTCGTGTTGTTAGTGTGTGTTTATTTACTTAGGAGTCACAATCCTAGAATTATAAGCACTGGAATTATTGCGCCGGAGTCGACACAGTTGCGTAACATTTTTGTTTTGCTTCAGGTTGAATTACTCAGCCGTGATTTAAATGACAGACTTCATACTTTCCATTCTAGAGTCTTGTGTTACAATAGCACTGTCAAAGTGTCACAATTGTAGCACCACTCAATTTTAAAAAAGTACTTCTGGAAAGATCTGTGCATTCATATGTACCATTGAGGAGAGCATGTAAAATTAGTAAATGATTACAGTAGATCGTTATGCATTATCATTTATTTAAAAAAAAAAAGTGTTTGATTAAAACACTGTCATTTATTAATGTAGTATTTCTTATGCTTTGTTATAAATAGTAATTGCCGTGGTGTGGTATATGGTTACTACAGTTAAACTATAAATCTGTGTTGTTTTTTTTTATTGTGTTTTTTATATCAATTTCACTTTGAGGCTTCCAACTTTCTCTGCAAGCTACATCTTGTGTATGTATTATAGCTGTTACAATTCTCTCACGTCCTTGCAAATGAAATTAGCATGATATATTTTTGAAAACAATTCTAGCATTTACTGTAAAGATAAGTGCTATGCAGGTGGACTTAAAAAAAATCAATGTACATCAGGAAAAACCAAACAAACACTGTATGCGATATAAACTAATCAGCCACAAAATTTTCACCACTAACATGAATAGCATTGAATATCTTATTACAGTGGCACAAAGTTGATGCTTAGGAATCAGAAAAATTGGCAACATCTGCACGACATTGACAACCACCGAATTAATGGCTAGATGACAAAACCTTGAATCCTGACAGTGCCACATAAATCCATACATGGATTTACTCTGGGTCAGAGGGATGATGTAACTAACACTCCCCTGTGGATAACAGTGATGTAGCCAATCACAGGCTTCTGTGAGCTCATGTTTAATGAAGAATAGGGTGGATAGTGCTTTCCTGAGTGTGTTACACAGCATGAACAGCAATTCGAAAAAAGATGCCACTCTAGTATGATGAGGGAGATCTGCCTGGTGGGTGGACATTGACAGTTGTCCCAGACTGAGGTGAAAATGTTAAAAAATAAACTGTCACAAAATAGGTTTATCACAAATGTCTTCAGCAAGAGTGGACGAATCCTGGTGCTTCCCCCCAAAAATACACAAACAGAGAAGTGATGAACTTGTATATGCATGTAATGAAGTCGCAGTATGGTGCCAAGGAGACATTTTTGCTTTGTGTTCCCTATAAACGAAAGCTAATGGAGTTTACAGACCGACCACAGCTCTCGGACCACTGTTTTACCGCACATGCTGTGAAACAATTCATTATAAACCCATGTCCTAAATTTTTCATTTTTCATGCCAGTTCTCAATGTAGTGTGCACATTATGCACCTTGGATATCAGTAAATGATCTTCCTCTAAATTCTTTTGCTGTCTCAGAAGCTCCCACACAGCACTGCTTACCAGATCCCTAACCTTGTTTTCCCCTTAAGTATTTCCCTTCACCATGTAATCAGCACTGATGTAGACAAGACATGCATCAGATAATAGGCCCCGAAAATTAGTGGGTACGACGCTAGCATATTTGAAACCATCTGTTTTTCAGGCTAGAGAGATCCCCGAGGAGCTGCAAGTGAAATGTTTTGCTTCTTTTTCTTCTTCTGCCCTTTTTTTTTTTTTTTACCCTGAATTGGTCTGTGGCTGATGCAGAGAGTGGGCTGAGATTGATACGCTTACAGCGGAGGAGCCGAGCGTCGCAGCGCTACGGATCGATGGCGTAGGGAGGGAGATTTCGCCTCTCTCCTGTCTGTCACAGCTCAGCTGCTTTTAATTAAATGGCTCGTGGTAGCGGCAGAGTGTCAATGTGAATGGAGGGCGGCGTGGCTGGGCTCTTTTTTTTCTCCTCCTCCACACCAAAGCCACCTCATCTTTTTGCCTTCCTTCATTAGCCTCAGCACAGCCCTGCCAGTGTTTCACCATGGAGAACCAAAGAGACTTGTGTTTCAATATATATTTTTTTAATCTTTTTGTAAACCATGATTACTGCATAGAATACAAAGATTTGCAAAGATTACATGTGATGTTTTGTTTTCTGCCATTTTCTGATTTGAACAAAATCTTTCAAAAAAAAACATTATGGACTCGAACATGAAAAATCGAATTACTGAAAAGTCAGAATCATGTGATTAAATCTATCACTACAATTTATGGCCAAAATTTTGCATCACATCCACATGTTCTTGTTCAATTCTAAATTCCAGTTATTCTGGATATTCTCCCCTTTCCTAATTTGTTAACTTTAATTCTACTGTTAAGATTTCACAAGATTTTAAGTGTAGCTGTGGGGATTTCTTTTGTGTTTATTCAACCACAAGAGCATTAGTTGGATGAGATACTGATGTCAGCTAAGGAGACCTGAGATGCAGTCAGTGTTCCAGTTTATACTGAAAGTGTTCATTGGGTTGAGGTCAGGGATCTGTGCATGACACTTGAATTCTTCCAGTTTAGTCTTGACAAACCATGTCTTCATGTGGCTCACATTGTGTACAGAGACACTGTCAAGCAGAACATGTTTGGAAACCTTAGTTCCAGTTTCCAAACTAAGCAATTGTGTGCTTCCAGATTTGTAACATATTTGTGAGGAAAATACAAATATGGCTAGTTCATACACATTTTTCCATATAGTGTATGCCAAACGAGATTGTGTTTGTTTTATGTCCTCGCTGTGCAATACTTTAAACATATGAATGTACCTGTGTGCTGTTCTTTCATAAACCTTTGGTTTTGTGACCTTTGAGACAAATCCAGTGCATATTCTGTACTTATAGTAGAGTGTAGAGAAAGCAATCAGGCGATGGAAGACCTTTTAGGGGTTCTTTTTTTCATAGATACATCAATGTGCATAATAAATATGATTTGTAAAGAGCCAGGAGGTTTTAATAAATATGGCTGAATGAACATGGCTCAGTATGTAATAATGACACATGCATCCGAAGACAAACTTATCATGGCCTCAGATCAATAAAAGCAATCACGTTAGTGTTTGTATTGTACTGTATAGTGTTTTACTCAAAATGACCAATGCGTTTGAAGAAATGAGTCTCGTTTATGATATTTTTTCCCACCGACAGAATGACCACCAGGATGGAGAAGTAGATCAAAACACTTGCAGGGATTTTAACATGTTTTTTTTTCTTTTTTTCTCTACTAACAATAATGAAATGTCAATGTTGTCTACATTTTTGAAAGTCTGAGCAACAACAGCGGTCTTGCATCCAAATAAGAGATGTGTTTCCCAGGGCTAAGGCTTTACTGTCTGGTTTAAAAGGGTTTATCTGGTGCTAAGCCTCTTTATGATGCTCAGTTAAACACCAGGCTGTGAGTTTTTTTTTGTGGAAGCTGTAAGTGTTGACATTAAGTTATATGCTTTCTTTTCTGGTATTTGCTTAAGTGATGTAATGGCAAACCTTGACGCTGTAGTCCTAAAATATTCAGTCAAATATATATATATATATATATATATGTAATTAAACTACCTGTGACTTTATAACATAAAATGTGCATGAATAAATCCCCAGGTCCTGTTTGTAACAGTGTTTAATTGTGCTCATAACGCACTAAGAACAAATTTCCAAATGTACATGGAAACAGGTGAGTGTGATCCGAGCTGAGATTGGCCCCATGTTTGTAAAATTGCAACAGTTTCCCATGTTTTTTTTATATTAAACAAAAAAACCAATTGGAACAACTGAGCTCACGAAATGATTACATTAAGGGAATAAGCAAAGCCAGAGCTTCAGTTGCCTGCGGATCTCAATTCCACTACAAAGCACAGTGACTAATCAACCCTACTTATTTCAAGTCATGAAAAGGATCCACTCGAGCAGAACAGTGGTTGAATAAACTGCAGCTGTGAGCCAAAGAATATTGCCCATCTTAATGCTATATTCTCTCTCTTTTTCTCTCTTTTCTTCTAGGTAAGCACTTTTCAATAACAGCGGGTAGTAGATTCTGATCTCGACGGGTGCCAATGAAGGTAGGCAAGTCTGATTAAGGTGACATATAGCAGCGCTGAAGGCTTAATGCGTACAGGATAGATGTGTACACCGACCAGGACTGCTGACTTGGAAGCTTTTATTTATGAGCTATAGCTACTCATGAAGAGCTGACCACAATCCCACCACCTGGCACTCCACAAACTTGAAGGCTTTCCATTAAGACGAATGCTTCCTCATCACAAAAATGACTATTGTTCTTCAGCACTGCGGCTTTTCACTGCCACGGCTTTCCTGCCATAACACACGCACACAAGAAAAATATGGCATTGCTTTAGTTCGCACTGCTTTCTGAAGCACAAGAATGAGAAAATGAATGCAGCTGAAAAAAAAAAACGAATGGAAACCTCTTTGCAAAGACAGGAAGTGTGATTTCAAAAGACAGTGTTTAATACGTGAGATCCTAAAACACTTCCATCTTAGCTCGAATTTGTTATCAGTGGAGCAGGAGAGAAATGACACAGTATAAACGAGTCCCACCTCGTTTTAATTCCCATCTGTGTTTATGTCCTAGCGGTACAATTTTTCTGCTGCACGCTGCCGCGTGATATTCACATCATTATCCATTTTGTAATTTGTCCAGAGTTGCTGCGCAAACAGATGGCACAGGATGCAGGAGGTGCTTTCGTCTGTGTGGCATGTTTGTTTTTTGTTTTTTTTGGGGGGAAAAACTAACAAGTTAGTTTTCTGCACAAATTGCATATTTCCATAGTGATTTGCAAAACAATTTTCCTTATTATAGTTTTTTTTTTATTTACAGCTTTAAAATTTGGTAATAGGAAGAAAATCTGGTAGCACACGTAGTAGGTGTAGAGTGGGCGTGTACTCTATTAAATTATATTTGTTTAAATTGTGTTGATAGTTCATGCTTGTGTTTATTCTTGTGTCAGTGTAGTGTTTGTGTGTGTACTGTTTATGTGTTTGGCTTCAAGTTAGTTATGTTAATGATATGATCAGGTCTTTGCAAAATTCCAATCAGTACATTCTGTACAATATTTCTGCAATATTACTCTGTATTTATTTTTACACACTGTACTCACTTAAGTTAGTAATTCTCACCCATTTGGTGCCATGCTCTGTCTCTTCAAACTAGTTTTTTTCTTTTCACTACTATAGGACTTGCACTATATTGTTAAACAGCATTCTTTTGTATATATAGCCTTTTTTTTTTTTAGCAGAGTGTCAATGTGTTTTACTTAATTTAATCCTTTCTACTAATCAGAGCCGCATGTGTTTAAAGAACCTAACTAACCAGAACATAATTACCACAATTAGATGATCTTGGATGTGTCATTTGATCTAGTTAGTGATGTACGAAGAATGAGCCAGTGCTTTCACAGAAATCTATTTTGGAGACTGTGCCATGAAATCTTGCCCATTTCTTACATTGTCAGTATTTCTCATATCTTAATTTTTAGCTAATATACTCCAACTAGAGTTAAAGTTTAAGCTAAAACTAGCAAAAGAGATTTTAATGCTGTCCTCAGGACCTGCATAGAAAAATATATATATATATACACTGATGCTAGAAACCATGATTGGCAATGCTGTGATTGGCTGGTCAAAAGTACAATTTACAATGACCGAGTAGAGCAACAGTTATGGCTAAGAAGGTTATGAACTTTTTTTATTACTTATGCTCTACATGATGAAAGGATCAGGTATCCTGAACAGGTTGCCCTCGTAAAAATGAAGAGGGCATGGCTGCAACAGACTTCCCATATCACTGGATTAGATCATAAAGCCATGATCTAATCCTGTTTACATAAAATAAGCCCGCTCCCGAACAGGTTTGTGTGAAAGCCCCTTTTCTTCATTTCCTCGCAATTCCGCTATTTTTTCTCACATTTTTTCTTTATTTTTTTGTAAACATCCAACATTTTTGTAGTTTATCCATGTTGTCAGCCTGAAGTTTAAAGCTGTTAGTGTATGAATGTAACCACCTCTGCTTCATCTGTCTTGTTGCGTCTCTTCTCCAGAGCAGAGTATTAGACAAAGTTCACTCCAGGGAAAACTTTTATTTTATTTCTCTCTTATTATTATACCATGCGATATTCTGTATGAGTTTATCTATTGTTTTACAGATCAATCTATTGATTATACTTTACTATTTAATTTTTAATGTGCAAAACTTTCTGGCACTACAGAAACGGTGACGCTGCCTAAAAAAAGGGGCAAAAAAAACGTTTAAATTACAATAAATAAAATCTTAATTGCAATAAATAAACTCAGAATTAAGAGAAATATGACAAAAACACCAGGATGAGCTTTGAAGAATCAAATAATTTCACATCATGTTAAATTGTCAACAAAAAGATCCGACTACTTAAGCAATCCACCCACAGGATTGAAGAACAGGCCCCATAACAAATAAGGAGTGTTATATTCTTACCTTATAGTATTTTTGTGGACTGTCCAACCGTTTGTCTTACTGTCCGTCTGTATGTGTGTCTGTCTGTCTGTCTGTCTGTCTGTCTGTCTGTCTGAGATTAGTCTTGTGCAATATCTAAAGAACGAGTGGTTGTAGGATTTCTCTGGGAATGTTATATGAACTAATTTGATTAGTTTTTTTAATTGCTACATAGATGGTCAAGGTCACAGCAAGACATGCATAGACATAGACAAAGAGCAATAAAGTTGGAATCAGGCAAACATTTTTTTTTTTATGTGGCAGAAACACGCTTTCATAGGTTTGAGCTTACAGACCTGTTGCTATGACAAAAACACCAGGATGAGCTTTGAAGAATCAAATAATTTCACATCATGTTAAATTGTCAACAAAAAGATCCGACTACTTAAGCAATCCACCCACAGGATTGAAGAACAGGCCCCATAACAAATAAGGAGTGTTATATTCTTACCTTATAGTATTTTTGTGGACTGTCCAACCGTTTGTCTTACTGTCCGTCTGTATGTGTGTCTGTCTGTCTGTCTGTCTGTCTGTCTGTCTGTCTGAGATTAGTCTTGTGCAATATCTAAAGAACGAGTGGTTGTAGGATTTCTCTGGGAATGTTATATGAACTAATTTGATTAGTTTTTTTAATTGCTACATAGATGGTCAAGGTCACAGCAAGACATGCATAGACATAGACATAGACATAGACATAGACATATGTCTATAGTCAATAAGATTCTTGATGTTTGAAGTATATCTGAAGTGTATCACATTAAATAGAAGAACTACACTTGGCGATTTGGAAAAAAAAATTAAGACAATGAATTTGGAACAAATGTTTAATTTATCTGAAGATTGAAGTTTTGAAATGATTAATTAATAATACCCAGAAACTGTGAATTTTTTTAGATTATTGTGGGATACATTAAATTAGAGACACTACTGATTAAACACCAGCAAAAAAACACCAGTGTTTTTTCATTCCGAACTGGTAAAGATTGCATTTAATATTTTTTTATAGTTTTTGTTGTTGTTTTTTAGAATTAATATTATTATATTTGTCCTTTAGTATATATTTATTATCTTTGCCTTATGAGTGTTTTTGTGTGGATGACTTTCAGATCACTTTCGGAAGAGTCAAACTGGTACCATTTTTAGTCTAAGGTGAAAACTCACCTTCCTCACATTACATATCACCAGTTCATCTGAGCCAAATACACAGTGTGCAAGCGTTTCGAAAACCTCTTACCTCAAAGACTTAAACGACCAAGGAACAGAGCACAAAAAATTAGACATGTATTCAAATTCAAGTGGATTTACAGCACTGAAAAAGTGTCTCATGGTTAAAACGAATGAGCAGATGATGTTCAATTGGACGTTGAACATGCTCCTTTCTCATTAATGCATAGTTATTTTTCCTTTATGGATTTTCTAAAAGATGAAGTAGACTATAATTGGAGGGGAGAATAGGTACATTAATTATGTAGGACAGGGAGAGCTCAGTAGCGCCGCTTCATCTGGGTGAATGATACAGTGGAGCGGAATGGGCTTTATGTTATAGTGGGAATCACTTCAGTCTCTTATTGCCACTGTCACATCAGTCGCAAAGCATGATCATATTTATTAGCATCTGCTAGGATTCCACAGTTGATTTTCCTTTGTAGAACAGTGCAGGAGAATTCTCCTATCTGAGAGGTTCTATATTGTTGATTCATTTTCTATAACAGAAGCCATGTGCACATACACCTGCATATAAGAACTGTATTCTGTAGCGGCCATATTGAGAGCTGTGACCTGACAGAAACATGAGGTGGGAACTGACATTATTACAATTTGCTAAAGTGATTTCAACACAGCATCTAAGTTGCCATTGTTGTTGCGTGCGAGTGGTAACAGTACAGAATATATATTTCATATCAGCGCATCCTCACACCACACGATCAATGTTTTTTCGCCCTGCTTTGTTTGATTCCTTACTTCAACCCGACTTTATTCTCAACTCTATATGGGTCAAGTAGACATTTAACGTGATAGAATGTAAATTTACAGAATGGAAGTGATCTACAATGTGCACATACAGACTGTACCGTTTTACAGTCATTTGTACGTCACAACACACAGCATCATGGACTGCAGCAAAATTCGAACCTGTTTAAGGAGCCATAAAATGTGTAATACTGATGAGCGCAGTTGAACTGTACCCTCGAGTCCTCTTGGCGCCAAACGAAGTCGTAAAGCAGTCATAAATGTAGACAGCGGCCCCCCCAGTGTAATGCAGCAGTAAATACTGGTAAATTAGTGGTCAGATTATAGAAGCCTACACAATTCAATGTTTTTTTTCACTTTAGAATGGGACTTCATATACATAAAGAAGAAGAAGAAGCCTACATCGGTTCAGTTAGTTCGGCTCGTCAGAAGACTCTGTTTCCAGACTTACATGTCGATTTACTAGCTGTGATGTAATGGGCCTTTCAATCTTAGGCTTCGGGGGCATAAGATAAAGCTCCCGGCACTCCCTTCTGCTCTTTTTAACCTCTTCGAAATAGCAAACAAGCAGATAGAATATTGGATTGGAGAATCTGATGGAAATAGATGTTCATTAAGCTCTTCAGAGTAAGAAGCTGAAGCCGCGTCAATTAAGTAAAAGCACCTGCCAGTCAATAGTCAATAGTTTCCATCTGCGATGCTTTTTAATGAAGGGTGTTTCGTAACTGCTAAGTTATACACGGTCCTTTTTTTTTTTAAAGCACAGGCAGAGGAAGTGTAAAGAAAACCATGTCAATCATAAAAAAAGCTTAAAAGCACCACATGATATATCCTCAAGGATATCGTCGTCTGACTGAAAACGAACTGTTAACAAAATGTATTGAGAGTCTGCTCAGGCTGAGTGAGTGGGAGATCGTGGCCCCTGTAGCATGTCAGAGAAAGGGCACGTGAATGTTCGCGGACCTTCGCTGATTTCCAAATGGCAGTCGTGACCTTTATGTGGTGTTAAAACAAACAGGCGAAAGGGGTAATAGGATGGTTTGAAATGAGGGAGTAACCCTGACATTACACACCATCTGTTTTAAGAGCAGGTGGCAGATATGGACGTCTACATCCATCCTACATGTCAGTTTAGATGTGAATGAGACAGCATTTTGATCAGAGATCCCGTTCGAACATGAGCCTAAGACATAAGCTACAAATAGAAATGTCATTTTTTTTTTCATTTTCTTGACAGAAGTAGGTTACTCACTGTGGTAAGGATCTTGAGAATGACAATTTTTCATAGCGCAGACCCTTGATATGCAACCTTTCTCTGCAGACCTGTCTGGCAATTTCAGATATTGGACATCTTTTTCTTTATGGATTACGTTCCCTTGTGCAGTTGAACGAATTTGAAGAATTCAATGCAATGGAATTATTCCATTAAAGTTAATAGTTTTTAGGATGTCAATAGTAAAAAACAATACTTTTGTTATTAGTGAAAATTATATAAACTATATTTTATACACCACTGAAAACTCACACAGCTTGTATTGAGTAATTAATAGTCTTCTACTGAACTTGAAATGTGTTTGCCAATGGATTTGACCTACTGGTTTTACCAGCTAATTAATCTGTTTCTTTCCCACCCACTGTGTCCCAAACCACTCCTTCAGGAATGCTGGGTAATTCCCTGGCAGTGCCATCCTCTCCGAAACCGGCATTCATATCACTGTGACAGCTGTGTAACGATTCATTACTGTTTGCCGCACATTACTCGTGCCAGTAATGAGATTGCATTAGTAAAGAGAGAAGCAGGGTCGCCCCGAGCGCCGAGACTTTCCTCCACATACTATCCCATATTTTTGTGCACCTGACTTTGTTCCAGTCCTCTGTGTAGAGATGATTACGGATTTTACCAAGTCGTTAATTATTTCCTTTAATATGACTGGTATCAGGTTGATATTATAAAGCTCTCCTGACTTCTGACACTTTATATCAGTCACCTTTTCTACATCAGTGTCCATCTCAGCCTCATAACTAAGGGGGAATATCTATCTATCTATCTATCTATCTATCTATCTATCTATCTATCTATCTATCTATCTATCTATCTATCTATCTATTTATCTATTGTATTTTGTACATGTGTGAGTATGCGTATGTGTATGTGTATGTGTATGTGTGTATATATATATATATATATATATATA
>MU551642.1:1919137-1952154 GCA_024362625.1 Silurus asotus
TATATATATATATATATATATATATATATAATTTTCATCAAATTTAAAGGTCAAAGTGAGCACTTATTTTACTTTGTCAAAGTTCTTCAGCAAAGTAAAGTCTGCAGAGCTGGACCGGTTCCTCCCAGGACGTCGTTCGTTTTGGCTGAAAACCGTCCTCTGCCTCTCAGCATGTCATGATGGATTACAGCATTGTTATTCAGCATTTTTCCAAGTGCTCCTCTCTGCCAAAAAGGAAGTCGAGTCTCCTCCGATGTCTATTGTTCTTCGTTTTCACAGCAAGAGTGACCTCCGCACTAGTGAAATAAATGAGAGATAGCAAAATTGAGACATTAATTAGGAGCTTTCTCGTTTGGCATAACTGTACCAATAAACGTGTGTAGTAGGTATCCATCACACCGAGGTCAACGAACAAGGGTCACATTAGATAAATGATACTCCATTTGGGTTTGGGTTTTAACAGAAGCCCAGATTAATCACAAGTGACGGACACTGCTATAAACACTCACAGATATGTGTAGATTTAGTTTGTGACTAAGGTATTTTTCTACTTTATTTTTTTCTTATATAGTGATTGATTGCTTTGTGAAATATGGGTACAGTTCTGTTTCTGTTTTCTGTTTCTGGTCTGTTTCAATAAACCTGCTGTCTTGAGCCCCATTTTGTGTTGCTAATTAAGGCAAAACATGGCAGGTAGTTTTGGAAATGTCAATTATTTTGCAGATTTGTAGATAAACAGACAATCAGTTAATTTGTCATTTGTAGGTTTATTTCATTGTTTCGTTGACTCCTCACCAATTAATAATATGAAACATCTTTTTTTGATGGAGGCTTAAGTTCTGCCTACTTACTGGGTTTTCCACACTTTGTGCCAACTTATGTGTCATTATTTAATTCGATTTAATTCATTTTTCATTGTCTCAAAACAGCTTTAACAACAGCTGTAACAAGCTACAGTTAGTCTAGAATTCAGCAGCCAGAGTTCTCACAAGGTCGAGAAAATATTACCATATAACCCAATCTTATCATCCCTACACTGGCTACCTGTTAAGTTTTGAATCGACTACAAACTACTGCTACTTACTTACAAAACACTAAATGGTTCGGCTCCCATGTATCTCTCCAGTCTTCTAACACGCTACAATCCGTCACGCTCCCTGAGATCTCAAAACGTTGGACTTCTAGTAGTTCCTAAAATAGCAAAGACCACTAAAGGTAGTAGAGCATTCTCACAGCTCCTAAACTTTGGAATAGTCTTCCTGACAGTGTTCGGGGCTCAGACACACTCACCCAGTTTAAGTGCAGATTAAAAACTTATCTTTTTACAAAGCCTACACCTAACATACATCACATCATAACGTTGTGCTCCAGAACATCTGATCACATGCACATTATCAACTTGTGCTGTTAATATCATAAACAGCAGCTACGCTAATTCCTTTCCACTGCTTCTCTTTCTCTAACCATCCCGAGGCTTCCTGAGGTTGCTCCAGCCCCAGTCACATCCCACCTCATGAAGATTGTGGACCTTTAAAGAAGTAGATGCCGACCCCGCAAACATCCCGAACCATCTAGAGACGTACCAGTGCCAAATGGTTTCATGTGGACTTTTGACATTGGACCTCTTTGAGTGTTTAAAGGCTCTGGCATGGAGAAGCTGGTGTTGGATCTGTGATGATCGCAAATGTTGAGCTATTTTATAAGTTGCTCATTAGCTCCTAGTTTTATAACCACAAAAGGCTTTATACGACTGTAGAAAGAACATTACTCATAATCTTACACTCCAGTGCTCATGTTAGTTCTCTCTTTCCAGTGTTCTCTATTGTTTGAAGATTTATATTCACACTCTTAGTGTCACCCAAATGAGGATGGGTTCCCCTTTTGAGTCTGGTTCCTCTCAAGGTTTCTTCCTCATAACATCCAAGGGAGTTTTTCCCTGCCACAATCACCATGTCTTGCTCATCGGGAATAAATCCACACCACTTACCTTACTTTGAGACAATGTCTGTT
Source organism: Silurus asotus (assembly GCA_024362625.1). Classification (NCBI taxonomy): domain Eukaryota; kingdom Metazoa; phylum Chordata; class Actinopteri; order Siluriformes; family Siluridae; genus Silurus; species Silurus asotus. Next base: position 1,921,148 of record MU551642.1, read on the forward strand.
GTGAAAAGCGCTATAAAAATAAACTTGAATTGACTTGACTTGACTGTATAACACAGATAATGTGGTGATAAGGAATCAATAGGAACGTTTTTTATAGGTGTAAGTCTGTCCCTAATGAGGAAGCTGGTGGCGACTGTGGCAAGGAAAAACTCCCTGAGGCATAAGGAAGAAAACTTAAGAGGAAACCAGACTCAAGAGAAAACACACCCTCATCAGGGTTCCCCCGAATGTCCATTTATTGCAGGTAAACTGCATCAATGTAGCAGACTGTTGATATTAAGTACACTTTAAATCCATTCTCAAAGCTCCTATGATATTCTGTCAATTTATGGATCCCCAGGCTGTTGATGAGAAACCATCCCAAGCTGCACAAAGTGGCTTCCAATCAAGGAGAACCCCATTGATAGGCAGGCCAGGACAAAGCGGGCAGATCCGAACTTGAACGGGAGAAAGAGAGAGAAGAGGGGTGACAGGGAGAGAAAGATATGGATTATCAAGTATCCATATTATTGTATAAATGTTAAGAACACTTAGCAGTTTTTAGACTTTGGGAAGATTTGTTTTGGTAGAATAACTAAAACGGAAAGCAAGAATGTAACACAGACATGAGGGATCTTTGGCATAAGAGACCACCCACCACACCACTGTCAACAAACCTGATTGAACGCGTGAAAGTGAGGGAACGACAGCAAACAAATCAAATGGTTCATTAAAAAAAACTCTGAAAAAAATCATTTATTATATTCAGAACCAAAAATCTAAATTTCTTAAAGACCCCCAGTCATGACATTTTGCATGTTCATCCCTTTGCATAATTATATAGATATTTAAAAAATATATATTGTTGAATTTATGCTAGATTTTCTAGTGGAAGAAAATTACCTCTGTTTTGAGGTCATAGTTTTTTCTTGATTTAAAGAAACAGAGATGGAGGTCTGAGGTGGCACGACAGCGCAGTGAAGTCTGTTCATGTTCTCACCATAAATCTCCCCTCTATTCTTTTTTCAACACATGACCTGTGTATACCCATGTACAGTCTGGCAGATGTGAATAACGTAATATTGACTTCGTTTATGGATAATTTTTCTTTCAATATATTCCAGGCAAAGCCAATCCAAACACTTGTCTGCCCAGTCGAATTACACAGCGATCGTTCCTCATTTAAGCAATTACAGTTCTCGAAACTAGTTTGAAATAATGGCATGCGACAAACAGTCTTATCTCTCTGCTGTTAGTGTGTAGACATTTCAAAAGGCTGGAGCAGGGAAAGGAAGTGCAATCTACAGTAACGTGATGATCGCAGGCTCTCAGGAGCTGTCTAATGAAGGGCTGCCGTGCCAGACAGCTAGACACATGGAGCTCAGTGGGGACGTTTTGGGGCTTCATACCACAAAATTGTCCATTTTTCTATGATTTCACAGAATTCTACTATTATAGGCCAAGTTTGGGCCAGCGGATTGTAATTAGGGTAAACAACATCAACGCAGCGTGAAACAAGAAACACGAGTAGCATGTCTACTCTGCGTCAATATCCTTTCCCTCAGAATTTATATTGTAGGCTAAATCAACATGAGTATTTGCCGAAAACCACGCTAGATCGGATTGTGTTTGTGAGATTAGACGTGTTTGTTGATATGGACGTTTTTTTTTTTTTCTGCAGAACCATGACAACATGACTTTGTACCACCGATGTTTTGGGAATTTATGAACACTGATAATCAAAGCTCTCGAAATATGTTGTCATCGATATGAATCTCATGACTATAATGAATATTTCTGAGGAAAACGGCATAACGACGTGCCAGGATGATTTACACTATGACATCCATAAGCAATTTATAAACCCCATGCTGTACTGTCTATCTTTCACTTATATTACGTGCTGGGAGATCTATCGGTCTTTCACGGCTTACTTGAGAGGTCATTCAGCACTTCGATCATAGCTGGTGTTTGAAAGACTTCCACTTTTCCATTGCGCGTGTGTGTATGTGTTGAAACGGAGCGAGATGCAGCAGGCTTGCATGTCTTTTTTAACTGGGATGCTGATATGTCAGAGAGCTGGCAGGACTGACAAGTCATTCTCACAAGAGTTTGTTCACGAACACTTGCTCTACATTTTTGTATAGTCGCAAATTCGCAGGAAAGATTTCTCAGTGTGTGTCTGTGACTAAGACTCTAGAATGCATTGAAAATTCAATGGGCCTTCACCTTCTATACATAGCTAAGTTATATTCCCTATGCTATCCACTTCATTTTATTTAGCTTTTATGTTTTATGTTCAAAAATTGATCTAAAAAAAGTCTGTTTGGCTTTGCCAAGATGGAAGTTCTATTTTCCTTTTCCTGCTCAAATTGAATTTCCTTATGATCTTGATTTCAAACTCTCGTGATAATATAAAAAAGTAATTTTTTCTTCTCATGATATAGACATAACAAAAGTAAATATTTCTGTGTATTAGACATAACAAAGGAGGCAGCAAAAGCTTAGGGCAATCCCGCCGCATCATGGATAAACAAATTGTGTTTGTTTATTTTTTTGCTTTGATCAGGGACTTGCTCATGCTAAAACAGCTCTGTGTCTGTCAGCGATCGACAACTTTCACATTAGTGTCCAACATGCTACATTGATCAGATATCTAGATGAACTCTCAGCTGGAATCTTGTGACAAATTATTTGTATATAAAATCGAAATGTAATGATAAATTATTAGATGTAATATTTTACACATTTAAATTAAAGGGCTCTTTGACTGTAAAAGGCTTGAGAACCCCCACTTTTAAGTACAATACTGTATAAATTAGCATTAAATGAAGCATTAGCATTAAAAGTCCAACTCTTCAGCAGTCATATACACTACATGGACAAAAGAATTGGGACACCCGACTTTTCATGTGTGGTTCTTTCCCAATCAGTTACCACAAAGTTTGAGACACACAACTGCATAAGGTGTCATTGGATGTGGTAGCACAACACTTTCCCTTCACTTGAACTAGAAGACACAAACCTTGAATGGCCTGCTTTAGAGCTCTGATCTCAACACTATTGGACACCTTTGGGATGAGTTAGACCCTGACTGCACTCCAGGCCACCTCACAATACATCAGTAGCTGACTTTCACTAACACCCTTGTAGCTGAATTAACACAAATTTCCACAAGCAATCACCAAAGTCTAGTGGAACATCTTCCTAGAAGAGTGAAGGTTTTTATAACAGCAACTGGGAACTAAATGTGGAATGGGATGGTCACCAATCTTATGGTCAGGTGTCCACCTTTTGGTGTTTTTTTGTCAGGTTTGGTTTTGGTAGTGAAGGGAAAATATCATACTAACAAAAAGGACCTACATGTTTGTGTGCTTCCAACTTTGTGGAAAAAATGCAGGTGTCCCAATACTTTTGTTCATATAGTGTAAGGGCATCTGTTGCTAAAATTGAATGTAACCATAGTGATATGTTATTCTTTTATTTTGGTTCAGCTTAGTAGTTGTAGGTTAGTTTTTTGTGCACAAACTTGAGCGCTACACTGTAATTACCGACTCAGAGGACACCATGTAAAGTGAATTTGTACTAGGTTATAATTTTGCCTACACTGAAACCAACCGCTGTCTCCGCTGTCCGTGAGCGATGTTTACCTCGAACTTGCAAGTTTGACACTTTGCCCAGGGCATGGTGCTTTTGTTTTCTCTGTAGGCGTCCCTATGTGTCACTTAGCTTATCAAAGTTGTGGCTCTGGATTTTTGCCTGAAGACATTTAAAATCTCTATTTTTAAAGGTCAGGAACTAAATTATTCTGCCAAAGGGAAGGTCTAGAAGTCCAACCCAGTTATGGAAATTTCTTCCTGGTGGCACGCCTCAGGGAGAGACTTTGTGTCCTTTTGAAAAGCGCTTTTTGCATGCAGGCCAGCGAGTAGTAACCTTATCTTTGGTTTTCTGCACCTCTTATGATCTTAATAACCAAATCATCTGTAAATTGAAGAACAGAAAGTGATGTTTTTTGCTACATAAATGTTTTTTTAAGATTCCTTTTTTTTTTCAGTTCAAAGGTGAGGTGAGTTTCTCCAAAGTAGTTCCTCTTCAGTCAAAGGTTTCAGATGAAAGTTTTTTCATATCGCGCTAAAATCGCGGCTTGAGGTTCAGTGCCGGGTTTCAACTTTTTTGAAGTGCAACACTCAGGGCAACCCACGGGAATGCTCGGTACGGTTTGAAGTACAATCGTGAAATATGACTTTTTTAAAGATCTGAGACCAGAGAGTGTGAGTGTATCACTGAGTGCAATGATTGTGTCTTTGACACTCTGACCAGTTTATTAAGAACACCTGTTTTTTATTCCAAGCAGATAATTATGTAGCAACATCATAAAGCATAAAATTATGCAGATAAAATATACAGGTCAAAAGTTTCAGGTCCTGCTCATGTTCATAGGAAACAACAATGACTTTGACAGTGGCATAGCTGTTGGAGCCAGACATTTTTTTGTTGTGGGTGTATTTTGAAAACTGATGCTCACCAGGGATTTTCACACCCAACAGTCTCTAGAGTTTACACAGACAGGTGAGCGACAGTTCTGCATATGAAAATATCTCCTTAAGAGAGGTCCGAGCACAATGGTCAGACTTATTTGAGCTGGCAGGAAGGCTCCATGAACTCAAATAAGCACTCTTTAAGCACCACGGTGGGCAGAAATGTATCTTAGAATGTGCATGTGCAAATCTTGAGGAACACAGGCTACAAGACCACATGAAGTTAGACTCCTGTTAGACTTTTGTCAACACAAATCCCCAAGGTTACAGCATCGGGGCAAATGAAGATTAGAAAAAAAAAGAACAACAAGGCATCACTTTTTCAGTCTTAAACACTTCAGTTTTTGTGAATCTGTACAAAGTTTTAATAACTCAAGCTTTATATTCACATACATGTTTATAAGAACACACGTTGTATGACAAAATATATAGTAAACTATGTACAAAAATAAAGTCAAATGTATATAATACTAAAAAAGATAAAATAGCTATTTTATATATATATATATATATATATATATATATATATATAGATCATTTCAACCTCCACAGAGGCAGTAAGTTCATCTCAGTCAGCTTTCTAGTTCAGTAGTTAAGACACTGATCATGCAGATGGCCATTTTGAAGGTAGTCTTAATTAAGTGCTCTAGAAACTTTGCTCTGTAATAAATCCCACACTGCATGGCAAAAGCCAGGAAGTATTATGCTCGTTATGTTTATTGGAAATTATGCCATATTCTGTGAAACCTTTTGGCTTTAAATGTAAGTAGAGTGTTGTTGTAGCTCCCAGATGGTTACTTATGTTAACAAATTTAATTGACATTCTGTATATAGTTTTTCGAGTTTGATGACTTAAGTGCTTTTAAGTGGACTTTTTTTTATCCACCAGCCTTATATGATACTGCTTGAAGTATATATATATATATATATATATATAGTGTGTGTGTGTGTGTGTGTGTGTATGTATAAATTTCTTTTACAGGACATACTGTGTGTGTGTGTGTGTGTGTGTGTGTGTGTGTGTATGTATAAATTTCTTTTACAGGACATACTGTAAGAAGATCATCCTGATTGTTCTTGATAAATACCAGTACATTTTTACAACTTTAGTACGTAGCCATGTAATGTAAACTGAGTTATAGGGACACAGCTATACTGGAGCCGACTGGCCTGTTAGGTAACGATGTTAATGCGGTCTTCAAGAGTTTTCAGGAGGCAAAAAAGCAGTCAGCGGAGTTCCGGTGATTCCTCCCACATCGTTCCTGTGGGGAGGCTCGGCAGGCGCAGCCCCGACCACAACCTGGCACCTCAGGGCATTGTGAGGTGCAAAGACAGAGCGTCACAACGCGCACTCTCCTTAGAGGGATCCAGTGTGACGCTCAAGGCTGAAGCCCCATGAGATGACGGATCTGAGGATCGTCATCTTCAATCGAATCGCTCCGGACAAAAGGTCCTGACATAGGAGCATCTGGGGACCCTGCTGGGAAGCGGTGTTGTGCACCTCACTATACAGTCCCTCAGGGAGCTGGTTCATTAACCCTGCCACTCTCGGTGCTTCAGGGCATGGCCTTAAGAGAATATCTAAGAGCCTGGCAGGGTCTCTTTGGGTCCTGCGCACTGTAGACACAGTGTATGATTCAGTTCAGGTTTTGCCTGCCCTTCTTCAACGGGCTGTTCCCCAACATGGTGGGGCCCAAGCAGGCTCTGGTCTTGCCCTCTTACCCCACACTTTCACAAAGTTCCTTTGGGAAACTATGGTTACAAACGTAACCTGGAGACATTCTTACAATTTTGTGGACTTGCAGGGTCATGAGAAAAAAATCTGTCCCTCCATTTACAGACAAAACAAATATACATGTAATTATATGAGACCATGTTTTATTGTACTTTAAAATACAGACTTTTTTAACAACACACACCTACAGACTAAAACAGACAAAGTAAGAAGGACACCATCCATCTCAAAGCCAAAACTGTAGGTCATTATAGGACATCTCTCTCGGAATGTCATCTTTATCAAATGCTCTCCCTTGGTTCTTTGTAGTGGAAGTCTGGAGAAAAAAAAAGAGGGGTTTCCATCCACAAAGGCTCGTTCATGATGAATTAATAATCAGGCAGACTAATGGCATGCAGAATGTAAAATGTTTTGAGTCTCATTGCAATTCTCTATTCGGTTTAGAAGCTCACTCTTAATTGTGCCTTGCAGTCAGAGGACTGGATATGGTGCCTCACATCTGAAGTAATCCCTTCTGAACATTTCCGCTTGTCATGATCCTGCCATCTTGAGATTTCTGGGTTTAGTCAGAGTTTTCTTTGGATAGAGGGGGCAAAAAAAATCAGATGGATTAGACTTTTTGGAAATAGATACAAGCTGTGGGGCTTTCTGTCCAAAATGACTTTACCTGCATATGAAAATTATACATTAATTGGTCTTATTTATACTATTACATTTTTGTAGACATTTATATTTAATGATAAGCATCCAATGCGCCATATAAGTGCCACAAACCACTAAAACACTTTCATCATGCCTTTGTGTATTTTGAAAGTTTATGGAGTGGTACTGGATTGATGAATATAATACTTTTAAACGAAATTCCCTCAGTTGGTTTATTGATGATGGTAATGAAGAGGGCTATTATAATCTTCATTTAATTTACCAGTAGCTTTTCTACTTGAGATCTACTGTACAATTTACTTTGCATATATATTAAGTCTTGGGTGCAGTTTTTTTTCTCCCTCTAGCATTTTATCATGGTTAAAAACATGCCAGAATATTTTTAATAAAAATTTTGATAATACATTTGGAAAACAAGGGTTTTTTTCAAAGATTTGTTTGACTATATTACAATCAACACTTTATGGCTTTGTATAGTTTTTCCAGGTCAATTAATATTCCATAATTTGGCTTGATATGGGTCTCACCTACAATAACTGCAGTTTTAAAAAACAACAATAAAATGACCATTCCATTTTCCAGTCCTTTTTTTTTATGATGTTAAGTGTTCTCTAATGTATTCTATCCATTAGGATCCATTTTACAAATGAGCAACAGTTTAAGAGCTACTCTATTCTGAAGGCAATGATTACTCTCATTCCAATGTTTTGTACATAATTATTTGAAGTGTAATATGATCCTGGTTTAATGTATTACCCTATGAGAATGTTTGGGCTTCGAGTTATAAACTAATGCACAAATAATGTGAAATCTTGAGATGTAGTTATTGTTGGTTTCTATATGCTACAGCGCCTTCCAGGCTGAAAAAGCAAAAACAAAAAGCACAATTAACTATAATAAATAGCACACACATGGAATAAGTCATATATTCTGGTCAAATATTATTTAAAACAACGGTTTTAAAATCACTGGAAACCTAATGATTTATAGTTTGTGCCTCTGGAGAAAATAAGGGCACCCAGGTTTTTCCTAACAAAGTTAGAGATATACAGAAAGATTTTGGGTCACTTGCTGATTATGAACATTTTGAGCTTTGGTATATCCCTTATTTTGTGCATGTGGAAACCCTTTATCAATTCAAACCTAAGGTTTGCAAAGCTAAAGACTGTCATGTTTTTTTTATTTTTTATTTTTTTTATCATCCATATAAATGCTCAATCCAAAATTAAGTCTATATCACTTGGCAAAGGCAAACAGGTTTCATCCTGATATATTAAAATAGATTGTTGTCTCATCTGACCAATACACAAGATGCTAGTCGATGCTAAGCTTGCTGTTATAAAAAAATGGTATTTAACAGTTGATTCGGGAGCTTTACACCCACAAGAATCAACTGAACTGGACAATCCTAAAACTGGGTTCTCTTCTTTGGGCTCTTTTTTCCTCACTTTTATCATCCTCTTCAGTATGCGAGTGGGCAGTGGGCTCAGAGGTCCATTTGCTGGCAAATTTCCAACTGTTTCAGACTTGGGAAACTTTTTGTTATATCCTTGGTTATGTATTTTTATACCATAAAATGATCCCTGCTGGTCCACAACCTCAACTCTTTTGTGCTGTAAGATAGTTCCATTTTGAAGACAAAGTAATTTTATACATATGCAATCTCATATCCCAGGAAAACTAAAATATTTTAAGGTTTAACTACATAATATCTAAAAAGGGAAGAGGGATTTTTCATAAAATGGAAAACACAACAAAGGACACCCGAAACTGTTGAGCAGCTAGAATCCTTTTGGACAACATTCCATTTCCAAAACCTCAGCAATTGGTAACCTCAGCTACGTCTGTGGATGTATACAGACAGAAGACGTAATATATAGTGGTAAATATGTCCCTGTCCCAATTTTTGGAGATCTGTAGCAGCCATGAAATTTAAAATAGTTTTTTTTTTTCTTAAATAATTGATTATTTTTTTTTGTTAGTTTGTTTTATTGTAAATAGAATATGGATTTGTGAGATTTCTGAACATTCTGTTTTCGTTTACATTTTATGCAGTGTTCAAACTGTTTTGGTATTAAGGTTGTATAATACAATAATGCAAATTAATAGATATTAATAGATATTAATAAAATAATAAAATATTTACATAAACCGGAAGGCAGAAACTGTTTGATGTATTGTGAAAAATATGATTTTTTTCTGTGGAAATCACTCCTTCACATTCAGTAAGTGCTGTATCCTGTATCCTGTTTGTGGTAAAATGGTGGGCATCAGAGATGTCAGCCCAGCACAGGGCACTGTGTACACAGACACATAGACAATTTATCTTAGATGACCTACAGTGTTTTTGGAAGGAAACCAAATAAACCATGAGAAAAAAAGTCCATAATAACTTCCATCAATTCCATTCATTAATTGCTTGATGAATACCCCATTCTGTGCAGGTTGTTATAATAACCTCCATTCTGGGGAGGTTTTTCACTAGATTTAGGGGCACGGCTGTGGGGATTTGTGTCTGTTCATTAGACTACTTTCTTTTGTGCAGTACTAAACGTGATATTTCTGTAGTGTTTTTGACACAAATGATCATTTACACTGCCTAATCCCATAAGTATAGTGTTGTCTTTTGTCACATAAATGTAAATGACCTTTTCAAAAAAAGTCTGTTTAATTAAATGTATTCATTCTATGAGCACAAGCATATTTTATTTTACTTTTCCACTGACAATTTTGGCCTGAATCCAAAGAACTAACTTACCTCGTGTGCGTGTTTCCGTGCCCTCATGCGCTCTGGTTCCAAGCCTTGACAGCTAGATAGGATACGAGCAATTAGCACAGATCTGCTCTCACCTCCCTGCTCCCCCTAGTGCCATGATGTCCATAGTCGCTAATTACTTCCACGGCTTCAATTCAGTCATCTGAGAGCGTATTTCATAACTGCCTCAAAAAACTGAGAGCGTATTTCATAACTGCCTCAAAAAAAAAAAAAAAACAAGTCAAAATTGATTTTACTTCACTTTGAGCGAACTCTACGATAGGACATTCACCTGACCTCACCTCAGCTCATTCTGGTGACATCTGTGTGGCAAGGCCTCAGGGAGAGGAATCTAAACTGTTTTAAAGTGTCAGGGGTAGACTTAGAGCCTCAGCAGTGCTCTGTGCCTCGGGTCTGTCAGCACTCTACTGTCCCAGCGCTAATTTGCCAAGCAGTCACATCAGGGCAGTTAAAACAGAATTGTTAGAGTTGTGGCCATGGTCACGCGGAACGATTTCTACAGACAACCCCAAAGGCCACCTGTTTTTCTCAGCTGAAGAGCACTTGCTCTAGGGTTCTGATTGAACAGACTGTCATAGCATGCCATCGATTAGATGGAAAAATGAACGGGCTTCATTCTGCCGGAGGGAGGACATTTTGGAAAACAAGAAAACAGTGGCGACAGCAAGGAACAGCGGACATTGCTGCCTCTTATGGATATAAGACTATGATAAATGGTGCGGAAGGTGGCATTTTTTTTGTAATTCCAACTGAGTTTGGTCAATGTTGTGCATCCGGGCCAGTCATATTGTCATTCATGCGTAGGTGCATAGAGCAATTATTGAAACAAAATGCCACACATGTCTTTTCATTTTCCTAATTAGCTTTAATAATAGTGGTGGGTCGTGATGTTAATTTATGCTCAAAGTTATGCCCTGTGCATTCTGGTAATACTGGCGGTGTGGTGGAAGGTGGATTAAGGTGCTCATTTTGAGCTAGCAGAACAATGCCAGATATGGGTTTCCTGTGGTCTTTACTCCCGTACTGTATGGACCTTAGTTGAATGAAAATGAGGGTTGATTAATTCTCTTGCAGTCCAAGGTAAAGACACTGCAAGTAGATGCAAAAGAAGCGCAGAAGTGAGTGACTGATATGCACAATTAAATATGTACAGTATATAACTTTATTAACTGACTTGCTTCTAAAGTACCCCATGGAAGATTATTATATAATAGTCAGGAACTGCTTGTTGGCACAGACAACTGACAACTGATTTGTATTATTGTTATTTTTTTAAACAACATATTTCATCTCATTCTAGTAATCATTATTTGTAAAGTGTTAGATTTGATAATTAATTGTAGTTTTCTCTATATCTCTCTTGTTGGCCATTCGCTGCAGATTTTCTTTTAGAAAATCTATGTGTAATTAATAGGTAATTTTATGTTTGTAAGCTGAACAAACATTACTATAGTACAATAATTCCTTGATAAATCCAGAGCATTGACTTTAAGATAAAGGAAAAGGTACAGTATTTTAAGTGGTGTCAGGCAGTATCAGATATCATCTATCAGAAAAATGAATATATATATATATATATTAATAATAAGATTTATATGTTAATTGGCCAGCACAGAAAAGACCATTTGGTGTTGAGTGAGGACAAAATAATAGCCTATAGCAATCGCATTATTATGACTGACATATTGAACAATCAAACTGTCTATATGACACTATACATTCGTGCACACATGGACAGTATACCGATTATAATGGATACACACATTCCTATTCATAACTGATGAATACTGGCGAATTTGGAAATCAGTGCCTACTCTATTCAAGCTTTCGTTCTGTGGAGGAAACTTTGAGGAGACGCGAGCTCTCTGCAGGCTCTCTAGCTGTAATGGCATGAGAGCACATTACATTAATCTGACTAATGATCTATCGCATTGAATAAATAAATCTACAAGAGCAATAATGTACTTTAATAAGAAAAGCTAAAGGCCATTTAGATGAATAATCACCTCTCAAAAGTCTTAAATCAAAGAATAAATCAGCTTTTTCCTCAAACTGATGACAGAGTGAACCGTTTGAGACTGATTTTTCATAATTGATGACTTGACTATACTTCCTAAGATGCGTTCTTGAGTTGATAAGAGAGTAATCACACATTGCTGGGTTGTGAATGGTAAATAATGTGCGCAGTGTTTGGAGAATTCTTTTTATGGACTGTTGTCCACCACATTCCACAATTATGTGTATTTTACTGCCTGCATTCAAGAATTGTGCTTGTCTGAGTGATTCACATTTTTTTTACTTATCTTTTGCCATTAATGTCAGCTATACAACAAACTGCAGTTTCTGGTCTGCAATTTCCGGTCTCAGGTTTATGACCAGAGGTTTTTGGGCCACAAGCTGTCTTCCCTTGGTAGAAGTGACAGACATTGTGCCCAGCCCTGAACCCAGAGGCATTTATAGAGCTCTTTGGGGATGGGTCACAGTTGGCAGCCCGCTCAGTCACTTCTATTGGTGGAAGATCATCTTTTAAAAAAAATGCAATTAGTCTGTGGGCTGGTGACATCTTAATAATTAAGCCTAAGTCTATGATAGAAACTTATACGCAGGTGTGGCATCCTGGCCTCCTAATTTCCCAAGGTCTGACCACCCCAACCCCCCACCAAAGGCAAAATACATGTTAATAATTCAAAATATTCAAAAAGGTACAGAGAGTTTGTGGGTTTTTACTTACTTCATGAGAATACAAATAACAATTCATTTGTATTAGTACTTATTTTTGGTGTAAAACGATTTATACTTGATTAGACTTGTCTTGTGTCTTGGACAATTGAGAGAACGCAGCTAACATAACATCAAACATACACAAACTACATGCAGTTTAAAATACACTAACATCTGTATACATTTCAGAATACGGTATACACACTGTACAGTTTTTCTCTCTCTCGCACATGCGTGTGCACACACACACACACACACACACACACACACACAAACACTAAGGTTTGGTCACAAATGATTGTAAAACTCTTTGTGTCCTCAAATGAAGATAAGAGGACCACTTCATCACTTCAATTCAAGTATACAATAACTATTAACTATAACATTTTAAACAGAGCACTAGTTTTTATTTATTTGTTTGTGTTTGGAAGTTTTTTGTATTTTTTTATTGCACAAGAAATGTGTTCAGACATCCCTCCCTGCAAAAACACATTTCAGGGAGTTGACCTATTTTAACCCCAACCATCTAAACCAGCATTTTCCTGCTGAAAAGAACTAAAATACTTGACTGGCCTAGAAAGAGATTAATAGAAAGAAAAGAATAAATTCTATCCTTATTACATTGCATGCTTTTGTATAACTACAGCAAGCCTTTATTTTGAAACCCTATTAAGCAGGGCTATTCTTTAGTGTGGTCTGAGGTGAAATGTGTTTTGTATTTCCTTTTTCTTTTAGTTTTTTTTCCACACTACATTGTTACTGATTTGATGCACGAACTGAGCGTGTAAATCCTACTCACAATGGAAACCAAGCAGAACAGAGAGACCAGTCAGCAAACATTATCTGTTACTCTTTTCGTATGTCTCATCATTCGGTGTCTCAAGAGACCGTTTACTATTAGAAAACCTCTGGTCAATCTTTATCTCAAATAAAAAACAATTCCAGGATATTGTAGATAATTTGTGCTTGTCAGGGAGCCACTATCTGCATGTAGACTTCAGGATCTTCTGGTAAAGATGGGATGCCTGTGTGTTCCAGGAAGATGAAAAAGTATTAATAGAGACACGGGTCATCTGAACGTGACTCCCAGTAACAAACCTAGTAATAATTAATGCTAAAAAAATCTGTCTTTTGTCAAACATATCTCAAACGAATTGGAAACATATTTGAAGGAATTTCTTTGGAGCGCTCATAGAACATGGAAGTAACAGGATTCTCACAAACACAACATTTCCATTCTATTAAAAACAATTATTGATGACTTGTGTACCTGTGACGTTTATGCATTTTGTTTTGTCTAGTTATTTTGTCTTGCTTTTCCTAGTCCAGTATGTAAACCGTCTGACCCGCTCCCTGCTTCACATTTAATTTCACTTGTGTAACCATTTCAGCATTTTGCCTTTGTTTCCAAACCTGCTTGAGTCTGATAGATTTGAAATGTCAGTCTTTAGCAGACTATGAAAAACCCATGCCACTGTGCTAATGTAACAGCTGTAATTTTCCATAATTACTGAGCTAATTTCCTACATTTTTTTTTTCTTTTTGTTCCAACACAAAGTTGCGCTATGAAGCAAACGCTTTCGGAAACTCATTTATCATTTATTTTAGCCGCACTGCACTTGTGTCATCTGTCCAAACAATCTGGTGGAAATATGGAAGTTTATTATGAAAAAAACAACAGATGTCAAAAAATAGTAAGATTTTTGTTATTTTTAAAGTGGACAGTGATTCCCTGAGAAACCACAGCACTGGAAACTAAACAGCCTAATTGTTTTTGTTGTTGTTGTTGTTTTTTACACTTTTTACCAAATTATAGTGGCTAAAAAATTTTAGAATGCAAAGCTAGTGACAAAACAGGCTAGCGAGCAGGTACAGGTGTGTCTAAAGTGCCACAAAATTAAAGTCCTGCAGTTATTGAAGCAGATCGATACATAAAGAAAAAAGTCAATAAATGACAAATAAACAGTTACAGCTCTACAGCTGAGTATATGAGTATATGAGAATAGTTACGAGAAATGAGGCTGAGAAAACAAACATTCAGATCTGCAATCAAAGCATCAACCTGATAAGCAGTTTATTGGTCAGATGTGTCCAGTTTCCTTTTTATTTCATAATGAAAAACATGTACAAATGTAAAGAAAATCAAAAAATATTTTGAGTTGATTCCAAGAGTTATATTTGCTTTTCATAGCTGTTCTTACTTTTTTTTTTTTTTTATAATAAAAAAATAACTGCCTGCTCATTTTTGGAGCATGATTCTTAAAATAGATCATATTAAAATGAACTATTAGAGAAGATGAATATAAAGAAGGACAGGATGTGTTTATGATCCAAAGCACACTACAACACCCATCAAACATGAAGGCAGTGTTATGGCATCAGCATGCATGGCTGTTAGTGGAACTGGGGAACTTGTGTTTTCTTTTAGGAACTCGAGCTGCGTCGAAACGCTTTGGGAATGCGCCTGAGTGTTCACGAAAAATTTGACACTGGCTGTCACCGATGAGGTGGCTTCACGGCCAGGAGTATAAAGCGCAGATGAGTAAGGGCAGCGGCAGCTTCTGTAAGGGAGAAGGAAGCGCTGCAAGGACGCCGGAGGTGTGGCATAGAGACGCAGCGTCTCGTTTCTATCAGGGAACTAGGGTTACATACGTTACCTAGAGACGTTTTTACTGAAACTATGACTGCTTATGGAAGTAGCAGGATAAAGTGTATAAAGGTAAACTTTCTGCTCAGTGTCAGTCCAATGCAGCGAGACTAAAAGTTATATTACAGCTACACCTAAGCTTGACATTGGGCGATATTCCAAAAATGGGCCCAAGAGTGGCAGCCTGGTATGGCAAGGACTCAACAACCCTCAGATCCAAAGGCCAATTCCTTAACCACTAGGCTACCATCGCCCCCAACATTAACTTATAACATCATTATTTAAAAATTGTGTAAGTTTGAAGAGTTAGTACAACATGTAATCGTTTATACGATGCAATACAAACATTGCACACTTTACTTTTTATTCAAAGACTCATTAGAACATGACTATTTCAGAACTTTAAAGATTTATCACAACATTTTTATTTTTTCATTTAGTGAAACAATATTTTATTAAAAAGATGTGAATGCATTTGTCTATTAAATAGATAATTTAAAGATGATAAGTAACATTTAAAAAAAAAATCTGTATAAAATTACCATTGTCTGTTTTGAATTTGTTATTAAATATTGGCGAAAAGTCTACTGTGGCCATAATTGATCAAAATAGAGATTTTTGTCATACTGTCCTGCTATATTCATGTTACAGTTAAAGAGTACAGAAGGAGATTTATATGAATAAAAGTGCAGTTCTTTAGCAAACTGATACCACAAAGATGGTTTACATGAGTTGGAGTGGAAGATCTTGAGTGGTTTCCTAAAGAGCTCTTACCTCAACACTACTGAACACCTTTGGGATAAATTGGAATGCTGACTGTGCCCTTGTGGGTGAACTAATGCAAATCTCAACAAGCACACTCCAAAATCTAGAGGAACATCTTCCCAGAAGAGTAAAGGTTATTTTAACAGCAAATGGGAACTAAATGTGGAATGAGATGTTCAAACTTATGGGCAGGTGTCCACAAACTTGTGTCCATATAGTGTATGTTGAACCTGTACTCTAGATATTCGGTGTAAAGGCATTTGAACTGCTGATAAAAGTTCTTTTAACAATCCTATTCAGTAGTATTTCCACTTTTTGCTGTTGACTACAAAGACGGAAAGCTTTCAAGTGTATTTAGTATGAGGAAGGCTGCAAACCCTATAAATGCAGTCTTTACCTTTGTGTATGTGTTTGTTTATTAAAAAATCTAACCAAAGCAATTGGTTAAACGAATAGATTTAATAGGTGTCTGTATTAGAATTAAAGGTTAAAGGGGCAACTCTAGTAAAAAATAAAAAAATAAAAATAAATGGTTCCTTTTTACCTATTGTAAGTTACAGATAAAACATTGTTGTAATTCTATTAAGTGTCCTTTGACTGTAAATTAGTGTACATTAAGATTTTATCAGTTTATTTGAATCTGCTCCATTATTAACATATATTTCCTCTTAAATCTTTGTGTGTTCCTCTGCTCTTTTATTCCCCCACCCCTTAAAAAAGTGTGAATCAGGCATGAGCTGTAATTTTCAGTTTATGGACAAAATGCAAATTTACTCAGATAACTGGGCCTTTTGTTGTCACGGCAACCTGTCAATTTACAAGTTGGCATGCTGTAGGTGGACCTGTTGATCTCGGGGTCCCACAGCTTTTAATGTCAAGGATTACCATGTGTCTGAAGAAAATCGGATTACTTGTCTGTTTGGTTCTAAGAAATATAACTTTTCTGGTTAGTTTCTGGTCTCTAGAATGCATAAATGGACACTAAGGTGCCACAGTCTTTCCTTACATCTGACCAGGTGCTTGGTGCAATTAACTCAACCCTATTCTAACAATTACCCGGAGAGAGCCGTTGGGCAAGTGGAAGCTCCTGACAGTTTTGCTGGAGGATGCTGAGATCCCATTCGATCCAACCTCTAGTCGGGAGCTGTGCCACTGCAATGTGTAGCCTCGGCCAACTCGCAGTTTTTCTTCCTTCCCCTGGCAGCACCCTGCTGAGACGGTAATTGCAAGGAGCATGCTGAGGAAAGACAGTCTCATTTTTAAAAGTGATAGACACAAGCTACTTACCAGCCTCATTGTCATTTGCCTCCCTCGATGCCACCATTTATGATATTACAAGTGGCTACTTGGCATCAGCGTCTGGCATGCCATGTTAACCTCCAAGGATTTGTGGATTCAGCTAGAGCTCTGCCGTCACCTGATCTGATGAAACATTTGCAGATATGTAAGCAATATTAGCAAGTTGAAACTATAAGTTACATTGTATTATTAGAAATACTTAAATCACTCATGATTGCTGAGAAATGTGTATTGTTATGGCTTGATTGCTGTTTCGGTATCATATTCCATGTATGCAGTATTTGGACAAAAGTATTGGAATGCATGAATCTTTCAGTCCTATGTGGTTCTATTGGTTAAGTTGAAGGAAATAGCATAGGATGTAGTAGAATAACATTTTACCTTCACTTGCACTAGAAGACCCAAACAGCATGACAATGCCACTGTGCACAAAGTGAACTATGACCGTATTTAATTACATTGTGTTGGAGTAAAAAGATCTTGAGTTGCATGCTGTAGAGCTCTGACCTCAACCCTACTGGACACCTTTGAGAGAACACTGACTGCACCCCAGGCCTCCTCACCTACATCAGTTCCTGACTAATGCTCTTATGGATGAATGAGCACAAATCTCCACAAACACACTCCAAAATCTAGTCAAACATCTTCCCAAAATAGTGTCGGAAATTATAACAGGAATTGAGGAATAAATGTGGATTGGGATGTTCAGAAAGCTCATATGAATTGTATGATGAGGTGTACACAAACTTTTGTCTATATAGTGTATCAGTTTCAAGTACAGTATAATAAATACACAGAACATGGGACATGGCATAAATTAGAACAAATTCACATGACTGCTCATTTTATAATTACATAATGGCATAATCTCTGACAAACTACAGCATGACTTAAATTAGATTGAAACGTGATTGACTGATATGTTGTGTAGGATGGGTTTATTATAGACTTGTGTGTAAGAAGTGTTTGGTTTTTTTTGTACGTATAGAAGGATTATCCAATGTAAGTGCTATTGGGCCACCTCACACCACCCTATCATTTATTATTTTCTCGTAACAGTACTCCGTGTTGCTTTTTTATTCTTTAATTATCACTGTCCGTTACTGTACTTTATAGAATTTCTAAATCAGTTCATACTAGCAACGAATCTATTTTCTAGGATTTTTTATTTTTTATTTTATTTTATTTTTTGATGAAGAGGTCCCCATAGTATGACTCACTCGACTGGCAGAAATGTTTGCCTGGACGTACCGAGGCAGACCAAAAGTGTAAGTTAGAGCAATGGAGCTATTAGTTATGATAAGGCTTCCTTCACTTAACCAACACCAGCACACGGCTGATGAAACAGTCTGTTTGTCAGGGGTAGTCCACTGGCAGCTGGGCTCGGCTAAGCTTGCTAATGTATAAGGGAGCGATTTTTTATTTGAGAGAGTGTAGCACATCAAAAGAAAGAAACGGCAAAGATTTTACAAGATTGGAAAAGAGACGAGAAACGAGCGGAAGCCAGAGAACAAGAAGCAAATATCCCCAGATGATCCCCAAGCCTCTTGCATTTCTTCTTGGTCTGCCACCAGGAATGAATTGTTTCCAAATGCGACAAATCCTAGGAGTTTCCCTTCCACGAGCACCTTTCGAAATAAAACCATCGGAATAACAGCAACACATGACCGAAGAAGAAATCCAGAAATGAAGGTCGAGATGGTTGTGAATTCTGATTAACAGACTTCTCTGGAGACAGCGGCTCAGGCAGTGAAATGTTTAGCGATAGAAACACATGGACCAAGCAATTATTAAAAAAACAAGATGATGGTTCAGAGGCTCAACTTTAAAGAAACAGTGGTAAAAATGGAATTTAAAATGATCCATATCGACAGATAACAAAGAATGAAAAAGAAACAAAATTGAGATTTGTACATATAGGTCTGTTTCAAATGGAATTTACCCAGCAATGTGCTAATGGCTTGATAAAGAGTGCACTAAGAGCAAGTTGTTAGTGTTACCTCACACATTAATCAGAGATGAGTCAGAAGTGAAAATATGCATAAATTAGAGCTCAGAGTTAATATGCACACAGTCGGCCGAAGCCTCTGTATGCTGTACACAGTGCCACACTTCATTTCTGTTCCCAAACTTATTATATCATATTCAAGGATGATAGGATATACTGGTTATGTTGAGAAGTCAGTCACCATGGTGTGCTGTCAGAGAATTGCCTAAATATGTCCAAGTCACAGAAACAGGAGAAGGAGCTGTCGGCATGCCGGGTATTGCTTAAATCCGTCACTTCCCATGGTTGTTTTAGTGACGTGCATCCGGCTTTCGATCTATAGACTGAATCTTTAGTGCTGTCCCTCCCACGCCTTTATCTTAGGCTCGGTGTGCTTTGATTGGGGGTTATAGGCATTTCAACATGGCTTTATTTGTCATACATAACACTGTGTATGTAAAGGAAAGTATAGAAATTGTTACGTTGTATAAATCTTTTTTTACATTTTTTTTTATTTAAGCATTTAAAGATATTTAATGCTTGATAGGAAAAATGGCAGACCGTAGTCCTGATGCAAATGTGTATTTTAGCAAAGCAAAACAATTTTGTCCCTTTATATCTTCCCAGAAAAAAGAGCTAGACATGAATCTGTACAAATATCTGTTCACACTGTAGCAAATCGTCTGTTGTAGATGATCAAATGCATTTACGTCAATTGTTTAGGTGAATGAAGTTTATTGAATTGGAGACTAGCTACAGCTACAGGGTTAGAGGCAACAGAAAAGGAAGACTTTTAACAGACTATAGATTTTTTCTATAGACTGATAAGTTTGCTGTAGACAGGGTTTATTTCCATTTTTTTTATTTTTGAAGGAGAATGTTCAAATGTGGTAAAGGGAACAGTACAAAACAAGACAATTGTCTTATTGATAATTTCAGACTAATCAAGGATTGAAAAGAGAACCATCATTGTGCTACTTTCACACATGCAGAGATTTTATCACTGCAAGTCACTGTGCTATGAAGACGCTTCTTACCGCGGTTGCCATAGTAACTTTTATCAGTGGGTGCCACAGCTAGCGTTCCACTGTTGACAACAAATCGAGATCTTTTGCTGTCTGAAATGAAACATTCTGGATCGGTTGTATATAAATTTCAACAAGTGTATATATGCTTCAAGTCAAGTCAAGACAAGAAGCTTTTATTGTCATTTCTACCAAATATGCCTGATGCAGTACACAGCGGAATGAGACAGTGTTCCTCCAGAACCCTGGTGCTACATTAAACAACATAGAGCGACATCACACAACATAAAGCTACATAATAAACCAGAGTTAAGGACTAAAGTAAGTGTCCTCGCCACATAAAGTGCATCGTGTGAAACCAACACAACAACAGCACAGACAGACAACATAAGACAGTGTGGGACAGATACACAAAACAGAAAATAGCACCGACCAGTAACCTATTGTATAATATGATTAGAGAGTAATGTGCAAAAAAAGGACTATAAACAAGAGTAAACATACATTTTGTAAACATAAACACACTGTTGTGCAAAAACTGCAAGAGCAGCAGTCGAGAGGTGCAAAACAGCATGTAAACAGTATAATATGATTAAATATAAATATAATATGGGTGGTGGAATGGATTGAGATGAGTAATGAGTGTGTGTTGAGTTCAGGTTGTACAGTTCAGTAACACAGTTGAGTGAGTGTTTGTGTGTGTGTCTTGTACAGTTCAGTGCTGTGTGTTGGGGAGCCTGATGGCTTGAGGGAAAAAAACTGTTGCACAGTCTGGATGTGAGGCCCGAACTTCTTTCCTAATAGTAGGAGAAAATACAGAATGAAGGAGAAACAGCATGTACTCTTTGCCACCATTGCTCCGTATTTGCATAAAGCTTTCCTCAACTTTGCTGAGTCACTGGATACACCAGAGAGAGAGAGAGAGAGAGAGAGAGAGAGAGACTGGACACTCACCTATGTTATGAATGTGACTTTGTCATTTTAAAGCTCTTGTCAGTGAATGTAGCTTTAGACTGGACCTTGGTAAACACGCGATTTTATGCATCAGTTAATATAAAGTCTGCAGTCTTAATTTTTTATTTCAAATTGACATTGCACCTGGGGCACTGACCAATTTTTGTTCTCATGAGGTTGCTATGACATTTTTCGTCTAAGGTGGCATAGAATAGATTTGATCTTGTGGCATATAGCAGTCAGATAACAATAAAAATACAATAGAATAATCCAGAGTGAACTGTTTCAAAAAATGACCTGCAGAGCTACGTTAATTACTTACAACGTGGTTATAACATCATGACAACAACCTGCTGTATTTATGTAAGCTTTTAGAGTCATACAGCTATAAATTGAGTTTTTATAATGTCACAATGGATCCACTGGGTGTGAAGCAGGAATACACCCTGTAGGAACATCAGTATCATGCAAGCATTTACACCTAGAGGTAATTTAGCATTGTCTATACATATATCATGATTTTTTTGGGAATTACTAAAAACTGGAACACCCACATAGACAGTAATCATGATTGAAGACAAAGTGCAAACCTTTCCATCCCGATTATACATTTGACTTTACATACTGTAAACTTGCCAATTCAAATTTTAAAAAGTCTGTCTACATATGTGACAATTTGAATAAATGTGTATCGCTTGTTATAAAGGGCCCCTGCAGGTGTCATGTAGCTCATTGTGGAACAACCTTACCAATATTTTACTCGGCCATTCTTGGTTCTTGGGCCCTTGAGCAAGAGTCGTAACCCTCTCTGCCACAGGGGTTTTGTATCATTGCAGACCCTGGTGAGATATGCGTGGAAAGAATTTAACTGTAACGTACATGTTACAAGTTTGCCCCTTTCCTTTCCTTTTCTTTCCTTTCCTTTCCTTTCCTTGTAACAAGCCTCATTAAATCAGTTTCCTGCTTATTATTTAAAAAAAATAAATATGATGGCTTTTGGCTTGGCGAAGACTGACACTGGGAAGTAAACCAATGTACACAATGGAGTAAAGCATCCAGATGAAGAGACAAGCATGCTACATGACCATTGTAGCATTTGGTGTCATTCAGCTGACAGTTCAGTTATAATTAAGAGTTGTCATGACCCTCAATGCAAGCAACAAATTCATAAGGCTCCTCTGCACAATCAGGACGGTGTTGCATTTCCATGCAAGGGGTAAATAAAAGGAAAAACATATAATGTGGACCACAAACAACTGACCAGTCAGGGCAAGAAGGTCTACTTGATTGTCAGTCTCAGTTCCTATCGATTTAGAAAGGTGTCAGTCTTGCGTGAGCATTTAGGTGTTCTAGCTTAGGGAAGTACTTTGCATTGAGGTTATTTTTCTTCTTCTTTCAGCTTCTTCCATTAGGGGTCGCCACAGCGGATCATCCGTCTCCATACCATTAAGCTTAATGTTTAAATTAGATATTGTTTGTTTGTTTATTTGTTTGTTTGATTTATATTGTGCAGTAAAATCTTTATTCGAATCCCAGTTTCCATTTAGATGGTAAGGCTAGTTGGACATTTTAATGGTTGCATGGGATTTGTGATTTCTGGAGGAACTACAGTTTCAGGACACAAGGTTCCTAAATATTATGTTCGAAGGAAAATAATTAACTCCCAACAGTCGCAAAACTGTGTCCCAGACTCTGACTCTTCTGTACACTTAAACAGCCTTTAGGAAGCTAGGGCAGGATTTGTTTTTAAGTCCCTGAAGAGGAACAGCATATATTTCATGTTCAGAGGTGTCAGGGTCTGGAACACACTGAAACTGCTGACTCTAAGGGAGAGGGGGTCCTGTTTGTGTTTCTTGTGTCCCAAAACTGAACACAGATTCCAAGCATTTATTACATTGACCTACTAGCCATGTACATTAGAAAAAGTAGAGGTACACTTGGTAAAATATTATTCCAGTAAAAGTAAAAGTGCTCCTGTTAAACTTGAGTAAAAGTACATGATACATGATGGTAAAAAGCAAGAAATAAAACAATAAAAACAAATGGAATTTTTTAAGTTTGAAAGCACAGGAGAAAAGATTTAAGCATGGATTTTAATTAAGCTAGTGTAAAAGCAGTTCTAATATGTAGTGGTAAGTTGTTCCACATCTAAGGGCCAGCCACTGCAAAACCTTAACAACTCTTCGGTTGTAGTCAAGATAGTGGGACAGACAAGAGATATTGATCTAATTGGTCTAGATAGGTTATAAAGAATAATTAGGCCAGGAAGGTATTTGGGGGCTTAGTAACAGCGAGCTTTCTAAACACTAAGACACTTATAACACTAAGATCTTCAAATCAATACGGTAATGGA
The DNA here is from genome assembly GCA_024362625.1 of Silurus asotus. Lineage (NCBI taxonomy): Eukaryota > Metazoa > Chordata > Actinopteri > Siluriformes > Siluridae > Silurus > Silurus asotus. The sequence goes on from MU551642.1 coordinate 1,944,590, forward strand.
CTGGCAACCAATGCAACAAAGTAAAATTGTTTGCAGTAATCGAGTCGTGTGGAAATGAAGCCGTGATTGACAAAAGCTAACTGTACTTAAAGTGACTGATTTATTATAGCTATAACGTCCTTTTACCATTTTTGTCATAAAGACTCAATCAATTAACTTAATCAACTTATTTTAGGGGAAAAGACTAATGTTACTTTAAGCCACCGATCTATTTATACTATTAATGAGTCAAACACTGATATCTAATAAAATTATGATGAGCCCAAAACCTTCTTTTCAACTACTTTTAAAAAATTGACACCGGTGTTGTGAAAAGTTAGTCATTAGTTTCTTCTATCATTTATTAATCACAAAACGTTTGCTTGCTGTTGAACTGACGCCAAACTGTACGTTTGTGCTCTAGAGTGTGTGATACAGTGGTACCTTGACGTACGATTTTAATTCGTTCCATGGACGAGCTCGTATCTCAATTTGCTCGCACATCAAATCAGTTTTCCATATTAAAAAATACTTAAAATACAGTGAAGCACCAGTTGGTATTGGGATGAACCTCTATCTGCTGAGATGTACTGTATATTACTTAGACACTTGTGTAGGAGTTGAGCTGCCCATGATGAGAATGGTTTAAAATTAAAATTGATTCAGGTTTATAAGGTTATCTTTGCACTATAGACACATCTGTATTGTATTCATGTTTGCAAAAGACCAAGCAGGTCCAAGCAGAAATCTTTCTGAATTTGTTGTTTTTTTCTATGCACAGAAACTACACTAGAAGTGATTATTTACATTGTTGGGTCTAGTCCATGCTGGTGGCAATTGCATCAAGCCAGTAGTAATTTTTAATGCTGGATTCTTGATACTTATTAACAAAACTATATTTTCCTTTTTTGCAAGGTCCAGCTTCTTTGATATTCTATGTGTTAGTCCATTTTTATGTATGTGATCTCTGAAAATAATTTGGATGGGCACAATAAATAAATTAACAGAATACTGTGATAAAAAAACATTTATCACTTAACTTTACAATGCAAATATATTTGTTCAACAACAATCTCGAAGTAATACATTCAATAAGTTCAGTAGTTATCTATAGCTTGAAACGCTTACTGATAATGAAGATTCACTCTTAAAAAAAGATTAAAAGACTGGCAGCATGTGAAGTCATTGAGTTTGTCCTATTCAAAGTTGGCGGTGTGGCTATGAGGTGATAAAAGAGAATAAGATATAGACATGTGAGAGACAGTGCGTAGGTAGGTGTGTTACCTGAAGGTCTCGGTTTAAAATTCATTGAGCGAAGGCTGCCACGTGTCAATTACCGCACTGTCCCATCCTGTGGAAATGGACATTCACGCTTACAGCCGCGGGGGATTGCAAATGACAGTCTATTTTTATATGCATCACTGTAGTCCCATACTGTGCAGCATCACAAGATAAGATCATGACTGGATGCGTTAGACCCCCAGAGATAAAACACTATGCTCATTTTCTGTCTTTGGTGACTCTTCAATGTCATAGAAAATATGTGTTTGTTTGTAACGTTGTGTAGTTGTTTAACTGTTTTAAGGGAGTAAGAAGCTTAATGGTGTAACACAGTTCCATTGTTTTTACCTTTACCGTGTTATAAATATTTATATACAATACGATTCAAAACTTTTAGGCAGTTGTGGAAAACTTGCTGTAAAATAAGAACGCTTATTTTATTTATGCGTAAACACAAATTCATTGTAACCGCCCAAATTTGATTAACACCTAATTAACATACATTTGCATAAAGCATCCATATTTGACCATGCCCATGTTGATTAGTGTATTTTTTAAAAGTGTGATTAAATTGTGATTAATCACGAGGTAACTCATAGCAATCATGTGATTAATCGTAATTCAGTATTTTAAACGATTGACAGACCTACTTTCTAGCGTTAATATTTAGTATTGATCAATTAACAAAATGGAAAGTAAATAAACAAAAGAGAAACTCAATTCAAATCAGAATGTGGTGTGACCACCCTTTGCCTCCAAATCAGTTCTTCTAGGTGCACTTGCATGCAGTTTTTGAAGAAACTCGGCAGGTAAGGTATTCTAAACATCTTGGAGAACTAATTTTGGGTGCCTAAAATCCTTTTGTCTCTTTATGTCTCCCAGTCAGACTCAATGATCTTGAGAGCATCTTGGAGAACTAACCACAGATCTTCTGTGGATTTTGGGTGCCTAAAATCCTTTTGACTCAATGATCTCGAGACAAATTCTGCTACACCAAATATAAAAAAATTTGACTCCTTAGTCCAGATCACCTGCTGCCATTTTTATGCATAGTTAAATTGCTTAGACTTGTTTAAAGGCCAAGGGAAGTAAGTATGATAAGTCTTTTATCTGCTGCATTAATTTTTCAAGGCTACATTAAGTTTACATAAAGTTACGGTCTTCAACATTGCCAGTTTCTTTGTTCTTCCTCAAAACAGCTTAAACAACACATCTTGAAAAAACCACCTTAGTAGCAGATTTTGGCTGTTCCTCACACAGCTTTAGGCCTCCTACACAGCTGTTTCAGTAAATGACTGTGTTTCAACATACATAAGACGTTCATGATCATTAACACCTGCTTGGAGTAACATACTAGGTTTTGCTTCTGTTCACTCACTTTACATTTAGAAAATTGATCAAAATAAACAATTAAAATATTGATTTTTGAAAGCATTCTTACTTTACAGCATTTCTTTACCCCTGCCTAAAAGCTTTGCACAATACTGTATGTATCTGTGTTTGGATTTATTCCAGATATAAACATGATCTAAAACAAAATCCTACCTGCTGCAGAAAACACTTTAAACTATTTGAATCCACTCTTAAATATTTACAATTTATTCAAGTTAATAATTTATCTCAACCAGACCCCCTTGTGGTGTTTTCTGGTGAACTTTCCACCCAATTTCTGCCAAAAAAAAAAAGCAATAAGTAGGTTACAAAACCTACATTTATGGCATTTGACAGACACCCTTATCCAGAGCAATTTACATTTATCTCATCCATACATACTGATCAGCTACAGTATAAGGTTAAGGGCCTTGCTCAGGGGCGCAGAAGTGGTAGCTTAGTGTGGCTGGGATTTGAACTCGTGATTTTCCGAGCCAAAATCCAATGCCTTCATCACTAAGAATTAGGTTTAAAATTGTGTTGGTTTCAAGGTAACTATAATGGTCCAATAGACATTAGATTTTCATTTTGCATTTGTATTCCAGAAAGTTTCCAGAATGATTTCTTTGGTTGTATTATAATGAATGAATGATGCAGCTATTTCAAAACATCAATAATTTTACCAAAGAATAGAATTGTTGTTAATAATAATAATAATAATAATAATAATTAATAATAATAATAATAATAATAATAATAATGATGAAAGTTGCAATTACAACAAATCAGAAAAGTCATTTGGACACAGTTTTTTTGAATCTAAAGCTGGGTTGCAGTAATGGTGTTAGTCAAAATGGGGTCCAGTAAGCAGAATATTATTAAAAATAGTAGGGTGGATTTGATTATATTTGCAAATTCTTTTGGATTTGTTGCATAGCACATAATTCTGGTCTAGCTCTAGTCTTGACTTTGGTATATAAACCTGAGCTTAAACTATATAAGCCCACTCACATGCCCTATCACATGATCTCTGTACATAAATTGCATTGTCTTGCAATTCTTTGTATTTGTTATTACTTAAAATAAAAGATTTGTCATTGCATCTACGGTACATAAAGATGAAAAAAGTACCTCAGATTCATATATGCATTTGTGTCCATTTCGAACACAATATTCATTCAATCCAAATTTATGTGCAGTTACATTTTGCAGTATGTCCTAATGCTCAGGATCAACAATGTCTGCCTCACGGTAGTCTCATATCAGTTTCACAATAGTTTTTTTTTTCTGTAACTACTCTGCTTATAAAGCATGTTCCTGAAATGTAGCACATACAAAGTCACAAAGCAGAAAATGCTAAAGACTTTAAAATCCTCAAGGCGAATATTCCACATATTCAATGTGAGCTAATGCAAGAGAACATTACCGCAAAAGACTTTCACGGATAAAGGCGGCTCTTCGTTCACGTCTGTCAGATGTCGAGGCGTAGCGATCAGAAGCGGGATGTTCTGTCATAACGTGCGTACAAAAACAGGCCCAAAACGTAAGTAATTCAGAGGCAGTGATATTGCTAAGCTGTACTTCTCAGTCACTTGCAGGGATGTGGGGCCAGATGGAGGTTAAATAGGAGCTGCTGTGCACCAGGCTTCTTGCCAGTCAAATGTGATTGCTATGAGGTGCAAATTAACAACAAATTAAACAGGTAATTAAACAGTCAATCAATGTGACATATTCCACTGTGGAGCCAGGTAAAGCAAAGCCAGAGGGGTGAAACCGTGTGAAAAATGGGCTGTACAAGCCAATATTAAATTGCAGTGTATGTTTTATTTACAAGACGATCACAGCCAGCCTTTAGTGGATTATCAGAACACCATATCAATCTCATTGCTTAGATATTATTATAATTTCTGCTGTCATTTTTCACTTTAAGAATGAGTCTACTGTTAAAAACAATGGATTATATCTGTATATAGTATTGGTACAGTATTTGTCCTTGATAATGATACATACAGTGGTGGGCAGTCAGGGCCAGCAAAGCCTTCTCTGCTGGCCTAAACACTATCCCGAAGCACTGACCTACATTTACAACCTAAATTCTACTATTTGTTCCATAAAATTGTAATTATTTATTCCCAATAGTTTATTATCTTAATTCTGTAGTGTTTCTCTTGGCTGCACTGCTTCCAGTATGTGGATGTGGATGTTAGATTTCAGCCTCTATGTGCTGCCATGTCAATCTAATCTGCCCAGGGCTTTTAAAGTCAATACTCCCGGCCCTTTTACCATAGTCTCCTTAAGAAATAGCTCTGTTTCTTTAACCAATCAGATTTCATATTCGCCTCACAGGGCAGCTAGCTGGCACAGAATAGCGTAAGGATTTTTCCATCCTCTGATTAGTTGGTTAGAAGGAAACTGTTACAGCCAAGTTCGACTGACAAAACACAAGTGTAGCGCTCCGCACACATTAATACATCTGAGTTAGACTTTTTTATGCCTACAGAGGAAGAGAAATTGATTTGGTCTAAGACATACTTCAAAAACTGTTTTAAAGAATTGTAAAGAGAGATCGGCTACCCCTAAAGCTAGCTATCTTGTCTCAACCCGGGAAAGGGTATGTTCACCACTTTCAGACCAGTGAATACAAGCGATACCACTGGTTTAAAGCCTCTAGGGAGCGCTGCAAATTATGCATCTCTGGTGAGTAGGTTGTTTTTTATAAAAAAAAAAATAATTATTGTTATGTTATTAGACAAATATTGATTCTGAACTGCTCCAGATAATGTAGGTGCACAGTTGCGGTTGTAGTGTAGAGGTTTGGAGTTGTCTTAACTAGGTTTCTTGCTTTAGTAAAATGTATAGTCTCTGTATATATAGTATGTATGGTCTCTTTAATTGCAACGTGATAGTGGTGGTATTAAGAGGTAAATTAAGTCGGGTAAATCCTCACTTTAGGCCCAGGTACCAAATGCACAGCTCGCCACTGGTTGCATACAGTTTTTTAATTACTACAGCATATAATAGCTATAGAATATAGCATAATATAACATTTTCTGAACAATATATAGGCCAAGAGAGGTGTAATCTTTTAACACATGGCTGTTTAATCCCATATTGGTGGGAGTATGCTGATTATTATAATTTTTTATTTCAAATAATTAATCAGCAGCCGTAAATGAAAGTTGTATTAAGACGCTTGTGTATGTATGTCATCGTTACTATATTAACAGATGATTTAAAGGGGCATATATAGCAGATGTTCCACATAACGCAAGGCTAATAATAAACTGATTAAATAGAAGAACTTTCTTTTTTCTTTTACATATTATGCAATGCATATATAAATATATAATTTTTTATATATATATATATAAATATTATCTTATCAGGTGAGAGAGAGAGAGAGTGAGAGAGAGAGAAAGACTGGTGATCTGAAGACTGATCATAGATGCTCTACGATGATTATAATAAATAGTGATAATTAGGAACTAACTTGTCTTATAGATGTTCCACAACTATAAACTGTTAATGGTACAATGTGTCAACCATTAGAGTGTCAGGATTATGCCAAGAAACAGAGACTACATTTTTCACAAGCCACTGCATGGTCACATTTCCCATCACATAGCTTTCTGCATCTGATACTCATTCACAATATATACCATTTGTAAATAACTGAAGCTGTACCCTTGTCTTTCGTTTGTTTTTTCCATGCTGTTTTTAATACTCATGCTCAGGTTAAGGTTATTCCATTCATGTGCCTATTGCATTTTTATGTTTTTTTTTCAGTTTTTATTTTGTGCAGAAGATGTTCATGTTATATACATTTATTTGATTTGCATTCATGTCCCACTTCTTACCATGACACAGTGTATTAAACATGTCTTATCACTGGCCAATTGCTGTGGTATTAAAGGAATAAAACACATAGGGATGTGCTGCTACAGAAATGAGTTGGTATAAATCGCAGGGTGATGGTGCTTTGCTTTGCTTTTCTCAGCATCACACCACACAATCATTGATTACATACTTTGAAATAAATTCAGGCTGATGAGATATAAGATTTTTGAAGCTGTTTAATGTAAATAATAAATATGACCTACATTTTCTTTCTCTCTGACCCATGTGAGCCGCATCATCAAGGAGCTTGCTTTGTGCTCAGGGGCATTGTCATGCTGAAGCAGGTTTCGTTCTCCAATATAAAGTGAAGAGAAAAATGTAATGGTAACACATCCTAAAACATCCTGTACAATTGTGTGCTTTATAATTTGTGGTAACAGTTTGGGAAAGAATTACATAAGGCTGGAATACTGTGTCCCAATACATATAGGACTTTCTAACTATCTATTAATAAACTTAAAACAATTATGACAATACCTTTTATATAAACTCTATTATTAGAGTAAATATTTTACCCATTGCCAAATTGCCATGGGGGAATGAAACGCTTTGAGGTGAACTGTCATTCAAAAACAATTCAGTGTACATTTTATATATACAGTGGAATCCGCTTATCTCGCCCTCGGTTACTTCGACAACCATATTAAGTCGACGTTTTTGAAGTGGAACCGCCAAATTCTCGGCATTTTTTTATCAGTTATGTAAAAAAATGTTATGTCGCCGTACCCTGATATCCAACATATACCAAAAATAACAGACAGTGAGAGTGTGGAAGTTTAAATAGGAGCTGGTGATGATTATAAACAAACACCATATGTGCGCTATCGAAGCCGCGGGAGCTTCAGAGAAAGCGTCTGAGAAAGCACCTGACACGCTAAAGGGGGCCGAAGGGGGCGTGGCAGGTGGATTCCTGACAAATAAACATGTACTGTATGTATTTTTATATCATGACTTCATCAAACAAATCGCGGCAACGCTGTTGTGTAAAAAACCCTTCAGAAACACATGCATGCACATTCTCATTTATTAACGCACAT
>MU551642.1:1952262-1976301 GCA_024362625.1 Silurus asotus
TATATATATATATATATATATATATATATATGATCACAGTGAAAAGTCTATGCTATTATTTGAATTCAGTGCTAGAGATTTTGCAGTGCAATTGTTCACTCTTACATGATGGTTTAGTTTAAAATTAAATGCCACACAACCATCTGGTAAATATTTACTCCATGGTGCCATGTGCGTTTTTTTAGGATGCTGTCGTATTAAATGACATTTTTAGGTCATTTCAGAGAGCACAGTTTGTTCTAGTACAACAAGGTTTCTAAAGGCTGTTTTAGCTTTCGCTAGTCGATAAAGGGCAGTTCATGGTGTTATAAATCTCTCAGCACTCTCTTTAAACGCAGCAGGATCACACAGCAAAAAAATGGCAACCGATTAACTGTTGATCATCATTTTATTACCGAATACGTTGACCAGTAATCCATTACCAGGCGCAAACAATTTCAAACTCACAATAGTTTCGAATTCAGACAGAATCCACTGTCAAAATGTTTTATAATTATTTATGTCCAGCTCAGAGTTGAAGAATAACACGTCTGTATTTTGAAAAAAAAAGAACATGAAGAAAATGTCAGTTTGTTCATGAAAGAAGGCTTTTTTTTTGCTCACCAGTTTATCAATTTTGTGGAGTTTTTAGATCTCACCATGACAGCAGTATGTTTTTTTCTTTTCTTGTAATGATTTTGTTTTTAAAGGTAGTCCTATTCATGAACACAGTTTAAAGCACTAGTTGAGAGCTTACACTGAAATGCTGTGAATAGCAGCCTAATGCATGTGGGTTCAAAATTCTTCACCCCCTTCGGCATGGCAGCCCAAGAAAAATTGATGGGTCTCTTTACCAGGCCCTGCTGTGCCACGAGGTTCATTTTTTTACGTTATAAATGTGTACATTATATAAGTAACACAATCAGCCGTTTTCCAAACAGATCACCATGCAAGAGAAAATGCACTTTAGCCTAGCACGCTTTTTTCATGCGAGCACGCGTGTGTGTGTATGTATATGTGTCTGTGTATGTATGTGTGCCCACACAAAATGCTCAATGGTCCAGTATCCATTATCATTTGTTTCCCACGTTTACTGTTTATATGTTTAGGCTTTATACGTTTCCATCACTGAACACATTTGCGCTCTGCCCCTCGCACCTGTTTCTGATCTATGGCTATGATTTGACTGAGAGAAAAGGCAAGTAGGAAATTGAAAAAATGGCAGCCATATATTGGAAACTCAGCGCTGATTATAAACTGAGAGGCAAAACAAAAAAGGTTTGCATTTTTCCAAAAAAAAAAAAAATAGGAAAAAATAAAACGCAGCAGGTGCTACTGACAGGTGTCTGATTGCGACTTTGTAGTAGACGTTAAAACGGCAAACAAAATGAGGACGGCATTTGTGAATGGAATCGAGGCTCACAGATGCTGTTATACGATCTCTGAAAGCAGCGCAGTGAATGGCGCAGGTGCTGCACAGAGACCGATAGCGAGACACATTGCTTCTAGGTTGCCACGAAAAAAAAATCCACAGTCTCAGTGGTTTACCGTAGAGGTGAAAATAGGTTAATGCCTTATTTAGCAGTAACGCTCATTAAAAAGTGCTTTTCAAACCGGGTTGTTACTTCCGTAGCAGTATTAAAAACACGTTTACAATAAAATAAACAGATTCCCGTGAAGAGTATTAGAGAGTAACAGTAGTATCTGTGATCTGTTGCGTATAATTTGGTTTATCAGGCCAGTGCAGGGTGATGGATAAGATCACAGACAGCACTGAGTGCAACTTCAGCATCCTGAGTGCCATTCAACCTGCTGAGAGGATGACATATCCTGTCAGCTCTCTTCATCCTGATGTCCTCATTATCCTCCTCTTCCTTCTCCTGTCCTGCTGATGTGCTTCCTGAGACAGGAACCTGAGCCTTCTGATTCTGAATAAGAGCCAGAAATGTGCCACTCTTTCTTGAGCATTGCGTTCTGACAGAAGTGGAAAGGACTTAAGGAACTGTACTTGACCTAATCATTTTCGGGAAATTGTACTTTACCTAAGTATAATTAAACAATATCGCATGAGTAAGAGTGCGCTTATACTGAATATTGGCACAGCTGTGATTAGCTCATAGGCACGAGGCTTCAATGCGAGTGCTGCAGCTAATTACTGGGGTGCTTATATCTTATATGATATAAGCACCCAGCACTGAGTGGGATATTGCTTTTATATGACTGTTTTATAATCAAGAAGTTATTATAGAGTGACATTTTTAATACAGTATGCCCAAATTTTCTTTTTAGTTTTGCTCTATTAGCAGAAATAGATCCCGAATAAGCAACACTTAGCACATCAACTAGCTACTAAGCTAGCTCACAGTGATTTGTGCATTCATGTTAAATATGCTCTTTGTCTCTATTCGTTATTTTTACTCTATTTGTCTGTAAAATTGGCATTCCTGCTTTCTTTCTATTTGACAAGCTTTCATTATCAAGTATCATTTGTGATGTTTATTGTTGATGTTGGTAACTTCAGTAACTGCAGTAACCGTTTTGAACTACTGTAGGAATGTACAGTCTATACTGTCTATACCAGGGGTGGCGAACCTGCGGCTCGTTAGCCGCATGCGGCTTTTACGTTCATATCGAAGTTTGTGTTTGTTTGTTTTTTAATGTGCGTGTTCGCTTCGTTTGAGTTCAATACGGTATTTTTAAGACTTAAATGAGCTTGCCCCTACTGGGAAACTTTGCGGTATATCAGACCTTGACATGAGGCCAATCATAAATTACAGCGATGCACCGAGAATTTTCGTAAATACCTAAATCACCGAAACAACACGGCAGAAACACAATTATAATGACGCAATAAAAAAGCGCAGCCAGCACACGTTTATCTGGATAAGAGCAACATGTCTGCGGTGTGCGGAGAGCGATTTGCAAAACATGCAATGCTGAAATTTCAAGAGGGGGTGTATCTGCAAAGAGTTTCTCCAAGTCGGGTTTAATTTATCACCTGAAATCCAAACATCCCAATTGGCATTCTAAATATCAGAAGAACGCGGCGCAGAAAAGTAAAGTCAATCCGAGCATGCGCACTCCGTCTGTAGAGGACGCTTTTGAAAAGGCAGGAAAGTTTTCCAGTGATGATGCCAAGGCAAAAGGCATAACACAAAAAATAATGGATTTCATTGCCATTTAAATTGAATTTTCATTTCGGTGCATCCCTAAAATATTATCGTTAATGTGTGGCCTTCTGACACAATTCAGGTTTCTCATGTGACCCCTTGTAAAAATTAATTGCCACCCCTGCGGTATATTCATCTCACGCACATGCGCATTTGACAAAAAATACCGTATTGAACTTAAGCGAAGTGAACACGCACAAAGAAAAAAAAACACACACAAAGTCCTTGTTTTCTGAAACACGTAAAAATCAAAGCATCGATCTGTTCTGACTGACACACACGTGAAAGAATTGCTTTGAATGGCAAAAACGGAATACGAGGCAGATTTGAAGGGGATTGTTCAAGGCAAGGATGCCAAAAGTCCCACTAAGTAACATGCATAGTAAAAGAAAAACGCTATTGTAAATTATTATATTTTTGTTTGTGGACTTGGTTAAACTAAGAGTTTGTGTGTGTGAGGCAGTGCAGTGTTTATTGTTGAAAATGACTGTCCTCTGGTCTTAGAACTGTAGGAGTCAATTTCTGTCATTATGTTGGTGTGTGACATTTACAATAAATCTGGCTGAGAAGAGGTGTGTGTGTGTAAGAGGAAGGGATAGGTGGTGTTCATGTGTGCCCATGTGTATGATGTGGCTCTTTGCAGTAACAATGAGGTAATAATGGTAAGGTAATAATAATTGTAGGTAATAATGAATTATTATGTACTTATAAGTTCAGACTACTTTGTCCTGATCATAATAAAATCTTGCTAATTGTTTCACTATGGCTTTGTCAATAAATGTTGATTTCATATAGAAAGCTTAATAATATTAATAATTATATACTCATTTATTTAGATTTATTTGAGCTGCAGCTGGGTTATACATGTCTACAAGCAGCATTGGTCACATACTCACCTGCATACTTTATGTACATCTATGGCATAGAATTGCTTCCAACATCCACTAGCATGCCAGAGCTAGCCACATCCCTGTCCATCTTGCTTCCAAGTCAAACTGTAAACTGAAGTTATGCACAACGTTGTCTTTATGAATGCTATCATGAGCTGAATCTCAAAAGCAAAACTCTGACCTTATGTTCAAACATATTTATTCACCTAAAAATATTGTATGTTAAACAGACTTTCTAATAGGTTACATTTTTTTTCCTGAGGATGTGCAAAAGCAAAGCAGAGGAAATGCAAATATAATATAGGAGCCCACACAAAGTGTTAACCAAATAAATTCCTGTATTTGTTACTACTGAAACAGTGACATATTAGAACAAGCACTTTCATATAAATGTGATACGAACTGCTGTTTTAGAAAATGCCTACTGTTGATACACTGTTGTACAGTAAATATTCTGATTCCAATTTCAAACATTAATTTAGATTCATACTATTGTGCTTGAATGCCACAATGACACATCTGTACATTAGCTACTGCCTTTTAGTCTCATTTCCTCTGAGCCCTGAATCTCCCTGAAACCTTTTGTCCAAATTGTCTCATGCAACTTCTTAGCGAATTGAGCAAAACGATGTGCAAGACCATATTCCAAGAACTTCTACTAACACTTTGACAAAAATGTTGGGGTTTTTTTTGGCATTCAATTTTAATTGAGTTGGATTTTGATATGATACTCAAACATCTTAGTACATAGATTGCTGACGAAATGATATCGATGAGCATCTTTCAGTTCTCTGAACACCTGATTAAGGATGATTAGTCTGAAATTTGTACCACCTAAATATCCATCTTTTTTTCACTATCAATCACATCAAAATGCAGATATTTACACATCTGGATCTGGATGTACTAATGCAGCATAGTGTACAAGCCAAGCACACAACCCTAGCTCATAATATGGAATGTTTAAAAGGATTCTCAGCAAACTCCTTTCTAAAAAAGAAAAAAATCCGGTCTGTATTATTTATAAATGTCTTTTTAGTTCATTAAATGTAACACTGCACTAACTACTTGAACCTTTTATTTGGTTCTTGCATGTTTAAAAACCCATATTTAATGCTTGAAAATTGCTGAGAGTGGCGTAGATAGTGTTTCATTGAATGTGCATTTTAAATGTATGTACTTAATGATATTTCTCCTTAAATAGCGATCCCTGGCTGGTATTTCTTTGTTCATTCCCTCTAGTGTTCATGAGAACACATTTTTATCCACTGTATAAATTTGTGTGCGTGCAAAATGTGTTATTTTAGTGAGATTTGATGTTGGTTTTCTCAAGGTTTTCCAGTGTCCTTTTGCATTTAAAATACCTGGTAGATTGGTTGTTTCTATGTTTGAATGGATGGCCTTCAAATCAGGAGGTTCTATATATGAAAGAATAAAGTGACAAAGTCTATAACCTTTAACCAATCAATATCCAGAGAAATATTTCCCAAGAACTCTTTGTGACACAGCATTTTTTTACCCAGTGAACGATCTGTACGCGTAGAAACCCGTGATTGGCTAGCTCCCCTCTAAACTAAAAGGCAGCAAGGACTAACTCATCCTTTTCCTGCCCGATGACAGCATTGTCAATCACTGCTGTGAAATAATCCTCTGCCTGCGTAGGATTCATCCTCTCCTGTGAAGACTAGATAACAGCACACCTCCATCCACCTGAATGGCATCAAACGTTAAATCTGTCTATCGCAGTCATGTCAGGAGACTGACAGCAGTCTAATCACCATCCCGCTGCCGTGTCATAACGAGCGCCGGCTTCATTGACCGAGGCATGTATGGTGTCGAGGCTGAATGTGTAGGGGGTTGCGAGCTTTCTTGTGATGGAGTCATTAGCTGCTGGTTCAAGCATGAACCACGGTAATGACCCTCTCTAATGAAGGAATTCCACTCGCAGAATTCGAAAATGTGTTTTTCGCTTTGGCGAGGTGTGCTTGGCCGAGAGATTCAAATTGAGAGGATTGAACCTTAGTGCATTAATAAAGTCCAAACATTCAGTACTTAGTGTTTTTGCAGTTACTGGATGTGGATGTGTGGCACTCCTGTGTATATGTTGCTAGAAACTAGTTTTTAAAACAGAGAAGGTGGAGCCTAAAACCTTTAAGTCACAGTTACTAATTGGGAAAATCCATAACTATTTTTGTTTTGTGTGTGTGTTGAGTTTTACTATTTTATAATGGTACAGTACAAAAAAATGTAATGTAGATGTATTTCATCCACAAATAAAGAAATTATGTAAATAATCGTCTAAGGGTCCCTAGTGGTTAGGATGCGGCGCTCTCGCCGGTGCGCCCCGGGTTCGATTCCCGGTCAGGGAACCAACCCCAGCCACACTTAGTGCCAGTCCCAAGCTCGGATAAATGGGGAGGGTTGCATTAGGAAGGGCATCCAGCGTAAAAACATGTGCCAAATCAAACATGCGGATGATCCACTGTGGCGCCCCCTAACGGGAAAAGCCGAAAGAAAGTATGTAAATAATCGTCTGATTGAAATTTAAGCTCTCCCTATAAGATCTAGATAACATTTTAGCAACAGTATTTTATTTATTTTAATGTTTTAAACACTTTAAATGTCAGTGTTTGTCAATATGACATACACTATATGGACAAAAGTATTAAGACATCTGATGTTTCCCTTCGTATGCGGTTCTTTCCGAAACTGTACAACAAATTCGAAGTCACACAAATGTATAGGATGGGGGTAAAATTACATTTTCCTTTCACTTGAACTAGGAGTCTCAAACCTGCTTCAACATGACAATGTCCCTGTGCACAAGCTTCATTAAGATAGGTTTACATGAGCTGCAGTAAAAGATGTTGAGTGGCCTGCTATAGAGCTTTAATTTAAACCCTTTTGAACACATTTGGGATGAATTGAAATGCTGACTGCACTCCAGGCCTCCTCATCCTACATCAGTAGCTGACTTTACTAATGCTTTTGTGGCTGAAGAGCACAAATCTTCACAAGCACACTCCAAAACCTAGTCTAACATCTTCCCAGAGAAGTGGAAGTTCAGTATAACAGGTAATAGGGACTAAATGTGGAATGGGATGACGACAACATTTTGCCCAATTAGTGTTTAAATGATCAATTCGCTTTTGAAAACCCTAATACTTATTAGAGTGTGAAAATTCAATTACATTGTTTATTTAAAAGTATTTTATCCAAATGATTTTAATACCAAAATGACTCCTTATATTGTTAAATTCATGAAACGCTCATTCATTCTTAACATTCTTAGAGAATATTACAAAGAAATTGATTAAAACCTTGATAACTGTCAGATTATTTATTTTTTTCTGGATTTTTGTTTATACTAAAAACTGAGACTCAAAATAAAATTTTTGTAACAGCATGCGGTAGTTAATATTTATTAAATTTTTTAGCAGTGTGTTAAAACAACAAAGCAATACTGGTTCCAATCAGCTATCTTGCAAATAATTTTCTCTGGAATGTGTTCACTGTGAAATCAATGTTTTTCATTTTCATGTCAGGGAGTGGAAATGGGGGGGGATGCAAGTGCAGGCTAGAAACCCTGACACCACCAAAGAAACATGAAGAAGCATGAACATATTCTTGACAAAAAAGAAAAAAAAGAAAACAGTATATGACCAGGTCATGTGATGTCCTTGGGCTGATGGAAAATGGTAGATATAGTATGGTCCTGATAATAGCACTGACATCTCATGGTGTTATTTTGTTTTATACAGTATGTAAATTGACATTAAATTGAATGCAAAATCATCAACTAACAAAAGGGTTGCAATAATATTGTTGAAATAATATTATTTTATCTAAGAAATGCAGTGAAATACAAGTTATTATGATGTCTGTTAGTACTGAGCTGCTCATGTCAAGATAGCCATTTTTGGCATTGTATTGTACAGTGGCAATAAAAAGTATTTTTCTACGTTTTAACCTGCATGTCATATCTTTTGTCCCCGTGCTTTCCCAGGAGCTACCCAGATAATAACAGGTATAATTTATTTACTTCTCTGCCATTGTTACCATTGTATATAGTGGGTATATTCAGTGTTTGTAGTGCATTTTTGTAGTGCATCGTTGGTTTGTTTGGTTGCATGTCCTATAACTAACACATTAAGTACCATACAAGTCCATGCATGCTATTTTCTGACATTTGTGGTATTTCAAAGCAAATTGTGTTCCTAACCTTTCCTTTCAGGAGTTTATAAGTGTCACAGGTTAAAGGGTTTAAAGATCAGTTTACGTCTTAATAAAAGATGTTGGGTGAAATATCTTGGTACGTCCAGTACCATCTGTACCATCTTTCTCGGTAATAAAATAACCTAGTACAAGGAAAAGGTAAACAAAGAAATTTTGTTGTATGAGTCGACCTAACAACCCTGTGGGGAAAATGTATTTCTACCAGAGATAAATGGAAATATTCACTTTAACACTCGCATCATCCGATGCGTAATAATCTATGTTGAGCATTTCCTTCACAATAAACCGTGGCAGTGATGCGAAAGATTACAGCATCCTCCCACACATGCCCAGAGAGTTTTCTGTGCCTCACTACCCAGTTCAGTTAAAAGAAAAAATCAGCATGAGTACAAGTGTATTCACAGGGCGCACATGAATAGGTCAATTTCGGTAGCATTTCAATCCATTTTATGCAGTGCGGCAACAAATAGAAAAGAATGAAAATCATTTCCAATCCTGATCAATTTTGGCCGGCTGTCACTAGAAAGATCAGGGCCCATTCTTTAGAAAATACATTCCAGAACTGAATGGATTGGCATCTTAATACTTCTTCATTTTTTTTTTTTTTATCTTTGGTTTAAAACATGAAGGACAAACTTCCCTTCTTTGTACTCTTTCATAGGAGAAAAATATTCAGACAATATTCCATCTAGAACTGCAACATTCTTCACTTTATAACCTTTATACTGGCAAGCAGCCATGTTGTGGGTTTCAGGGTAAATAAATCTGAAAGTTTAATGTGATGGGTATTTGTGTACAAAAGGTTTTTGGCAGATGTAATCTGATATTTTATAAACTATATGAAGCTGAAATCATACACTTTTATAGGAGGCTTTTGCACATGGTACTACTGTATTACATTTGTATGATAGCTAAACATTTTCCAGCATAATGTAGGGTGGCCCACCCAATGGCCCAACGACGGAATCCACTGGCGTGGGTAAAGGTATGCTGCGTGTTAGTCTTTCTTCATTTAACTTGAATATATCTTATTCAAGCTGATCACCTTATTGGTTGTATTGTTTCTTTAATTTAAAGAATTATTCCAAACATTCCATCTTTTTAATTTATTTATTCATTATGGAAACGGAGTCGCTTAGAGCCCTGTGCTTAGTAATGATACCTGCTCATGGAGGCAAATTGGCCAGTCCGAATCTCAGTCTGATGGTATAACGGTAAACTAATATTCTTTAAGTAGGCTGCTCAATGCTTGCTCATGCATAAAGAATAATTGATTTAGTCACTTGGTCATAACTTGCTAAATCAGTAAGAGCCACTACACATGCTCCTGGACACAAACTCGCCAGTCTGAATCTTAGTCAGAGGATATAATGGTAAACTAATATTCTTTAAGTAGGCTGCTCAATGCTTGCTCATGCATAAAGAATAATGTATTTAGCCACTTTGTTAAAACTTGCTTAGTCAGTGATATTCAGAAATCAGAAGTTGACAAAGTAGTCAATGACTACTACTCTTTAATTACAAAGGCCCAGAAAATTGAAAGGTATTATAACAGCAAATGGAGATAAAATCTAGAATAGGATGTGCACACGGTTTGGGCTGGTTGATTGTCCACATAATTTTGCTTATACTAATCAGCCATAACATTAAAAACCATATTCCTAATGTTGTGTAAGTCTTACATATATACGACAATAAAGATACCACACTTAAGATTCCACAAGTCCTTTGAATGTGTGATGTGGGATCTGGCCTCCATGGATTAAACTAGCACGTCCTACAGAAGCTTGATCAAATTAAGATCAGGGGAATGTAAAGGCCACTTTTAACTCTAATTTAATATTCTTGAAACATTCCCTAAAGTTTTAATTGTGTGAAACAAACATACAATTCTTAAAGTGTGCAATGGCGCATTATCTTGCTGCTCTAGATTTCTATTTACACCATTCTCATGGTGGACATTCTGCTAAATGCCGCAAATGTAAATGTAAATGTAAATGACATTCAAAGCACGAAATGCTTTATGAGTTCTTCTCAAGGTTTCTTCCTTCTTCCATTGCCACTGTCGCTTCTGGCTCGCTCATTCGAGATTTAAATCTACATCTGTACTGTTGGAAAGCTTCCAGTAGGTGCTTTGACACTTGGCTCAACACTGCACCAGTACCCATTATGAGCTTGTTGGGGGGAGGGGCTCATAATCAAAGGTTGAATTTCACGTTAAAGAAATCCTGCAGATAAAGAAGTTAAATTATGCCATATGTCCATTTTTTGCATGCAGTGCACTGTCGAGTGTGAAAAAGACCTAAATCTACATATAAAAATGTAGTTGAAGAGAAGAAAAGAACCAAGTCTTGGACATATATTTTAAAAACTGAATAATTAATTCCTACATTTTTGAACATTTATTAAAAAAAACATGTTTTGGCCATTTTTTACATTTCTGTCATATAATTAATGTATTCCTTTTACTTGGAGAGTGCCCAACTAAGCAGGCACATATTAATCAAACCTTTTATAAAGCATTAAGTGATGACCACATTGCTAATTTGTATCCACGCCACACATTTCAATTATACTTTTGCATTCACAAGCAGACACACTGTATTTAATATATAATGTTATGCCCACAGTGCTAACCACACAATTAGCATCTCCATTGATCCTGATGGTTTAGATCAAGTGTGGTATTTGTTCTCAGGTTGAATGTTAGAAAGGGCTTTTGAGCTGTGGTTTGTAGCGAGATGGGAACAGAACAGCATGCGCTCCTTTGAGCTTTGATGAAGGGGTTTGTGTGCTGCTCCTCCTCCTCCCTTTTCCTTCCTTCAAGCACACACACACTATTACAACACTCCTCTGACCCTTACCTAATTCTCCTGCTCGATCATCTATCCAAGGATAAAACCAGGACACTGCATTCTTTTTCAGCAGGGCCTACTAGGCACACTGCAATGACTTGTTGCTGGATGGTGGAGCCTATTTGAAGTAAGAAGGAAATGTTGCTGTGAGCAAACAAGGCATTAGAATTTTACAAAGGAGCTCTTTGTTTCTTGAAGTTCTCAAGTTAACTTGTTAATTCAAACGTATTAACCAGCTTCAGTTATATACTACATATATCCCACCCAACTTGTTGGTAGCCACAAAGTTTAGAGCAGAGACTTGTATAGGATTTTCCTTCACTGGAACTAAATCCTAAATCCTGTTTCAGTGTGGTAATGTGCAACCCGAGCTCCATGAAAACATGTTTTAAAGTGAAAGGTTGAAGTGAACGAATAGAGCACAAGTGGCATGAACAGAGTTCTGACCTCAAATACACGGAACACATAGAATTTAGACCTTCTCATCTAGCATCAATATCGTACAATTCTCAACAGTTACGCTCAAACATCTGGTTGAATTCCATCTCAGAAGAGTGGAGGTTATTGAAAGCAAAGGGAAGCTTTCAAAGCTAACTCTGGAATGGAATGTTCAAAAAGCGCATTTGAGTGTTAGGGTCAGATCTAACAGGTAAGCACTATCCAGCCACTTGTGTATGCATGAACTCACAGATGAGAAAGAACGATATTATATTTATTATATATGAGAGAGAGAGAGAGAGAGAGAGAGAGAGAGAGAGAAAGAGAGAAAGAGAGAGAGAGAGAGAGAGAGAGAGTGAGACAGACACCCCTTCCTAAAAAGCATGGCCATTTTTAGTGGTTATTTGCAGTGGCAAATGCTTAGATCAAACACTTTACTGTTGTGCCACTTGGGAACCTGTGGTGTTAGTTACCAGTTTAAGAATTTGTTAGGCTTCTAAAACATTAGACTGGCCCACAAACTTGAGCTTTTATGTGTCTGGAAAAAACATGCATCAGAAATAAATCATGTAATGATTTGTCATTATGAATGTCAGTTTTTGGTGCATTGCCTAATGTAGTTATTCCTGCTTAATTTTGTGTTACCTCTGAGGGCCTACATTAATATTCAACACCCTTATAACTACACAAAGTATTAGTTTGACTGTAGTGTTTCAATTAAACATAGTTGTTACTAAATAATAGTGTTGAGTTCAAGACCACCATTGCAAAGACAGAGTCAAGACCAAGACCATAGCCAGTGAAGTCCAAGTCAAGACTGCAGAGCACGACCAGGAATCAGAAGAATCTAGGGAAATTGTCGGTTTTCAGTAGCATACAGAAGATTGAAGTGAGGATTAAAGTACAAGTAATATATACATGTTAAGTTATATATTAATTGACATTAAATTTAGATTACAATGGGTGTTATTCAAGTTATTGCACATGTAGTTATTATTATTATTATTATTATTATTATTATTATTATTATCACACTGAAATTGTTGCACATAATTACCCAAGATATTGCCATTATATAGGTGTGGCATAAAAATCTATAACTTTTTCTATATCGTCTATATTGATATCGTGGACCACCTGTTTAACACTCAGAGGGAGGAGTTATATAGTTTGATGGCCACAGGCAGAAATAATCTTCTGTGGCGCTTTGTGGTACATCCTTGTTCTAGGAGTCTATCACTGAACATACTCCTCAGACTGACCAGTGTTTTATGTAGTAGATGGCCGGAGTTGTTTAAGTTGGAATGTACCTATGACAACACTATTTTCAGAGAGTCCAGCTTCTCCCCAACAACATCACTGGTTTTGTGGATCAGTCTGTTGAGACTATCACCAGACATGGCAAAGTCTATATCAAGATTAATCCAGATGCTTAGATCTTTTCCTACTCTGTTTATAGAATAATTTTGACCAAACATGAAATTTTTCTTGAATTGACTTAAATATCTACTCTACTCTAGGTGTGTGTCCCGGTCCCTTGGTGGTCTAGTGGTTAGGAGCGGCGCTCCCACCGCTGCGGCCAGGGTTCTATCCCCGGTCAGGAAACCAACCTCAGCCACTCTTAGTGCCGGTCCCAAGCCCAGATAAATGGGGAGGGTTGCGTTAGGAAGGGCATCCAGCGTAAAAACATGTGCCAAATTAAACATGCGGATGATTTGCTGTGGCGACCCCTAATAGGAGAAGCCAAAAGAAAGTTTTTTTAAGTGTGTGTCCATGTTAGGTGCAGTTAATTCATGTTGACTCATGATGAATGGATATTTCGAGTTACTTTTCCTAGAGTTTTCATGTCAGGATACAGAAGTAGTTTGCCACACTTTTCCTTTGCACAGTTAATGTTGGTGATGCTCTTGTCACTTGGATGTAATCATCCACACTGACCCATTTTTTGCTGCCCAGTATGTCATGTGGCTAACAGCATGAAAAGTCTCAAGCTGTATAAACAGTTTGCTAGGCAATAAGGTGGTACATAGTCACTTGAAATTTGTAGGTGCTGTACAATTCTATATGCAGAGATAGTTGTTTAATTTTTTGCACTGTATTAGAATGCACAACTTTTCATTGAATTAATGTTTGATGTTAATTGATATTATTGTTTTCTAAGACCAAGACGAGCCAGAGTAACTTATCACTCAATTTTATGACAAGCCTTTTGGTCAGTCTCAAGCACCACAACACTTTTGAACATGGGGGCGAATAGTTCTCTGCAAATCGATCTTAGAAATGGCTCTTAAACCCAGAATCGTTGAGGATTATCCAAAGCCTAAAACACATCTGTCTTTATTTATCTAACTATCATAGCTCAAACAACATAGAACAAACGCTTTTGGTGGATTCAATAATTCAGTGTTTTTTATGGGAAAACAGAGAAGAGGAGAATTAAAGCGTTTTATTGGATTTGTTCTTCGAGAATATTTTTTTCCCCCCCAGAAAAAAGTGGGTTAAAACCTTTTCCTGAGCCACTGACAGCCCTCCAAGCCTGGAGGTTTCATTAAGCCAAGCCTGGAGGTTTCATTTATTTATTTATGTTTTCTTTTTCTACCTCCTCAGTGTGAAACCACGAGTCGTGGATGTTTAACCTCAGGCACGGTCACAGTTTGCAGCAACGCAGCATATCTAGCATGTCTATAGCACCCTGTTCTCCCTCGCTGTGCTCGCTAATACCCATTCATAAAGAAAAGCAATATCATATCCTATATTCCTACACGAGCAGCACATAATAGTGTTGTTTACTTGCTTTATTTCCAGTGTTGGAGTGTTGTACTGTGACTAGGCCAGGTGATTTGTGAATCATGTTAGGCAAGCTGTTTTCACATTTATTTCATTTTTCCATGCCTGTTGAAGTAGGAAAATTGGGATTCTTTTTGTAATCTTTCTTAAATATCAAAGGGGTTTTGAGGTGGCTGATTGCTTGATCGTATGAATTTGCATCGCTTTTTTACTTTCCAGCTATCGTTAAAGGTTGCCTTTCTTATTGCGTGGGAGTTTAAGGTATTTAAAAGCATTCTCTGTTGGGTTTTTTTTGGGATGTGTGGGGATCAAAATCTAAACCCAGGTAATGTGTGTTCTCAAAAAAAAAAAAAATTAAATTGAGCTGAAATGATTGAGTGTGTTGCTGATTCTAATTAGCAACAGTTGTAAAAGGTTAGACTTGGTGTGTGGGAGAAGGTGGGTGGTTATGTTTATGCTTGTGTGTGTGTGTGTAGGCTTACATGGTAAGCATATATTATGCCATCTAGAGCTTAGTGTTGATTGCCAGCCTCCATCACCATGTGTTTAGATGGAGAAGTCTGATAAAGCTCTGCCTTGAGCGCCAATTACCAGTTTTTTCTTCTTCCCGCTGTGATATGCAGGACTGCTTCACATTCACTAGTAAAACACACGGCCATATAACAAATCAATACGTCCCAAACACCAATCTTTTAAATACAGTACCTATGCATTTCCTTCTATGTAAATCTATCAGTGTTTGCTTATTGCAACATCTTTCAACAAATATTGGTCCAATAACTTTACCATCCCTATGGGGAAGTGGTAGCTCAGTGGTTAAGATTTTTGATTTCTGATTAAATGGGAGTGATTTTAAATCCCCAACACCACTAAGCTGCCACTGCTGGGCCCTTGAGAAAGACCCATAACTCTCAACTATTCAGTTGTATAAAGTGACAAAAATTGCTCTGCATAAAGGCATCTGTAGGATTTTAGTTTCTTCTATTTCTGTATAATTATAATAATTATTACAATTTTTAAAGCTTGTACATTAGTGCATGTTTCTAATGTCCACTTTGAGTTAACCTAGAGAAAATGTTGCATTAATAATAATAATAATAATAATAAAAGGAAGAAGTAGAAGAAAAAGAAGAAAAAAGTTCACTATTAGAGTATTGATTGCTTATGCTGTCCTCCTATTGGTGGCTTAAAGATGACTGTCATGGCAACACTGCCAGAACATTGTAGTTGACTACAATTAGTTATTATACCACTAGATCAGTTGTCACTTTGCACATTATATTGTATGTAAAACAAAACATCAACAACTGATGACCAAAAAATAATTGTACAGTAAGTGTACAAATTGTGTACAAAACTATAATAAAAACTATTTACACAAATCCAAGAACAGGAAATATAGAAGGGACGTTTTTGGGGGAAATAAAATGATAGATATTTTGTAAAAGTATATAATAGTCATGACAATAGAAAGACATCATGTTTAATATTTGCTCTAATTCTAATTCCAAATACTACCAGGGACTGAAAGTAAAAAAATGCAGGACATTAAAAGGCTGAATTTTGTCTTAATGTCTCGTGTACTTTTTCATTCCACTGTACAGCACAGGGTCAGAACCTGGTGACGGCAAACGTGTCAGTGGTCGAGGGTGAAACGGCTATCATCAGCTGCCGAGTGAAGAACAACGACGACTCGGTCATCCAGCTCCTCAACCCTAACAGACAGACCATTTACTTCCGTGACGTCAGACGTAAGAATTGCTTCCAATTTTTTACTCACATCAGGCACTGATGTCTGGATTAACGATGGGTTGTTCATGAAGAATGTGGTAATTTTGAGCTATCTTCTATACGACCCAGGATTAATGAGTCATCTTAGAGAGCGTTTTATTCATTTTGTGTTTGCTTGTAACCTAAAAACTGCAGTAGCTCTAAACAAGAAAAGAAATGATTTGTTCACCTCTCCAGTCTAAGTCCTTTGTATATTTGTCATGTGACAACAAAACCCCATTCATATTCTTAACCTTCTTTCCTAACAAGCATTTGTCAGGTTTTATTTGTGAGCTCTTATTCAGTTACAAGACAAATTTCTGGTCTCAAATTGTATTTATAAATGTGTAAATTTCTGTAATGATTTGTATTTTCCATAAAACAGAGTTAATGCATTAAGCTTGATGAGGAAAATCATGTTGGTAGAGCGAGATGCTTATTTACAGAAAAAAGAAATGAAAGAAAGCCTCAGACTGAAGAAGATCCTTAGCAGGTAAACTAATTATTTCCGTTTCCTGTTCAGAGCTAATAATGGTTTTCACATTACAAACAAACACAAAATTATTGAACCAAGCACAGAATAAATGAATCTTTTTTTTTGAGAAATCTGAACTAATCATTTCTGTTATATGCATGGACCAGAAAGGTCTGTTCATTGGTGGATTTTCTGTTCCATTTCTCATCGTTTGTGTTCGCAGCATTATCGATTATTCAGAAAATTCTAATTCGAAATTTGGTTTTAGGGAAGAAAATTTATTGTAAGATTTTGGCTTTTGAAAACATAATTTAAACCTCAATTCTACTCAAATGAAAGAAATGACTAGATGAAATATGTTTCTTTTTGGTAAATAAGATTCAGATAGCTACATTACGTAAGTCAGCAAAATTATCCATTCTTCCTATTACTATTCTAAAAGTAGCTATATAATTATATATTTATTTTATGAAACTACTATTTTTGGTCTGCCGAGCAGTTTGGTTTAGCTTGTTCTCCTCACAGCCTTTGCGTTCTATTTAAGCCGACCCTGGTTTGAACATTTCTTATTATTGGCAAGTGCAGCAAAGCATGGCGTTGTTGACAAGGTCCTTCTAACAACTGACTGACAGTGTGTAATTGTGTTGGCCTGATTAGAGTTCTCCGAACGGTCCATTTATATTCCAGCCTTGAGATTGTCTAGCTCTTCATTGATGTACAGAATGCAAAGCATATAATCATGGCTTCTGTGCTTAATAAGGGCCTTGATGAGCTGCTAAGTGACGGTCTGACCGGTAATCAGTGTCTACTTTAGTCCATAAGAGGGACCCCTCCTGCAATTGTAATTCCTTCTGTTTTGCTGGGTTTTGAGGAGCATTAAATTGCGATTGCTTGAAGAAATGCTCTATATGGGTGCAGACAAACACTAATGTAATTCATATTATGTTGAATTAGTGTGATGGGGCTCAGTTAAGCTTTGTCTTGAAGAATACTCACTGGATGTGCAATGCTAGGAAAACACAGCTCATAGCTTAAGAATTCTCCAAATGACATTTCTTTTTCTTTGTGTTAAAAGTATATTCATTATGTGCTACATTACAAGTTTAGAAGTATAATAAATATGCTTTCTACAGGGAGTGCAGAATTATTAGGCAAGTTGTATTTTTGAGGATTAATTTTATTTGAGGATTTAATTTGAACAAAAACCATGTTCTCAATGAACACAAAAAACTCATTAATATCAAAGCTGAATATTTTTGGAAGTAGTTTTTAGTTTTAGCTATTTTAGGGGGATATCTGTGTGTGCAGGTGACTATTACTGTGCATAATTATTAGGCAACTTAACAAAAAACAAATTTATACCCATTTCAATTATTTATTTTTACCAGTGAAACCAATATAACATCTCAACATTCACAAATATACATTTCTGACATTCAAAAACCAAACAAAAACAAATCAGTGACCAATATAGCCACCTTTCTTTGCAAGGACACTCAAAAGCCTGCCATCCATGGATTCTGTCAGTGTTTTGATCTGTTCACCATCAACATTGCGTGCAGCAGCAACCACAGCCTCCCAGACACTGTTCAGAGAGGTGTACTGTTTTCCCTCCTTGTAAATCGCACATTTGATGATGGACCACAGGTTCTCAATGGGGTTCAGATCAGGTGGACAAGAAGGCCATATCATTAGATTTTCTTCTTTTATACCATTTCTTGCCAGCCACGCTGTGGAGTACTTGGACGTGTGTGATGGAGCATTGTCCTGCATGAAAATCATGTTTTTCTTGAAGGATGCAGACTTCTTCCTGTACCACTGCTTGAAGAAGGTGTCTTCCAGAAACTGGCAGTAGGACTGGGAGTTCAGCTTGACTCCATCCTCAACCCAAAAAGGCCCCACAAGCTCATCTTTGATGATACCAGCCCAAACCAGTACTCCACCTCCACCTTGCTGGCGTCTGAGTCGGACTGGAGCTCTCTGCCCTTTACCAATCCAGCCACGGGCCCATCCATCTGGCCCATCAAGACTCACTCTCATTTCATCAGTCCATAAAACCTTAGAAAAATCAGTCTTGAGATATTTCTTGGCCCAGTCTTGACATTTCAGCTTGTGTGTCTTGTTCAGTGGTGGTCGACTTTCTGCCTTTCTTACCTTGGCCATGTCTCTGAGTATTGCACACCTTGTGCTTTTGGGCACTCCAGTGATGTTGCAGCTCTGAAATATGGCCAAACTGGTGGCAAGTGGCATCTTGGCAGCTGCACGCTTGACTTTTCTCAGTTCACGGGCAGTTATTTTGCGCCTTGGTTTTTCCACACGCTTCTTGCGACCCTGTTGACTATTTTGAATGAAACGCTTGATTGTTCGATGATCACGCTTCAGAAGCTTGGCTATTTTAAGACTGCTGCATCCCTCTGCAATATATCTCACTATTTTTGACTTTTCTGAGCCTGTCAAGTCCTTCTTTTGACCCATTTTGCCAAAGGAAAGGAAGTTGCCTAATAATTATGCACACCTGATATAGGGTGTTGATGTCATTAGACCACACCCCTTCTCATTACAGAGATGCACATCACCTAATATGCTTAATTGGTAGTAGGCTTTCCAGCCTATACAGCTTGGAGTAAGACAACATGCATAACGAGGATGATGTGGTCAAAATACTCATTTGCCTAATAATTCTGCACTCCCTGTATATTTCCAGATGTTTGTAGACACATGGCTATCAAAGCTGTAGGTGCTTGTTGAACATGCCATTCCAGATTTAGTTTTTCTAGATATAATAAACTCTATGCCCTTTAGAGGAGGCTTTTTACTAGATTTGGCTGTCGGGATTTCTGACCATTCATCCACAACAGCATTAGTCAGGTCAGGCACTAATGATTAGTCAGCAGGCTTGGTGGACATTTGACAAGAAAATTCCTGGATTCAATTGATTCAATTACTTCAAATTATTTAAATGATTCAGATGATTCATTGATATATTCATTCATTAGGGGGGATTTTTCAGGCTGGAACAGATTTGGGCCATTTAATTCCATACAATTATATGCAATTAATGATGTAGCAACAGTTTGATGAAATAGGAACTGTTACATTAACAGTAGCTTCTGAAGTCTCTAGGCAGCAAATTAGTATGATCACGATTTCTGTTGTATAGTGGGAAATAATTGGGTCATGTTAATATAAATGTTAGTTGTTTTGTTACATAACAATATATATATAATATATTACAAATATCTATGTAAAGGAGAACATTTTTTTTTATTCATATTTGATATTGTTATCATTCAATTCCATTTCTCTGTCAACAAGGAAAATACAGAGTACTTGTTCTTCTGTGTTATTAGAGATGAAAGTTAGCTGCAGATTTTTTTAAATAAAATCCTTGATTACTGTTCTGCTACCTGCAACCTCCTTCATTCATAAAAGCAAAAAAAGAAAACAGATTAAATAGGTCAGGCCACTCTTTTTGTTTGATAATGTTTTTATCTAAGTCTAATGAATGTGTCTTTTATCGTGACAGATCATTTTCTTGCTGGTTGATTTTGTTGCAATTATACTTTTTTTTTTTTAAAGACATTCAATTATCTATCTATCTATCTATCTATCTATCTATCTATCTATCTATCTATCTATCTATCTATCTATCTATCTAATATATTTTAGAGTGGTCAGTGTGCAACTTATATACCAATATAGAGACTGTTCTTTAAAAATAACTCAACATACACCCATTTTTTGTTAAAATAACTGGCTAAAAAAGTGAGTACACCCTAAGTGAACATGTCAAAACTGTGTCTAACGTATCAATATTTTTATGAGCACCACTGTTCTCCAGCACTGCCTTAATCTTCCTGGGCATGGAATTCACCAGAGCTGCACAGGTTGTTGCTGGGATCCTTTTCCACTCCTCCATAATGACATCATGAAGCTGCTGAATGTTAGATACATGGTGCTTCCATAACTTCCACTTGAGGATGCCCCATAGGTGCTCTTTAGGGTTAAGGTCTGGAGACATTCTTGGACACTCCATAAACTTCCTATTCAGCTTCCTCAGCCTCATCTTGGTGGTGTGTTTGGGGTCATTATTATGTTTGAAAACTGCCTTGTATATTTAACTTGTTTGGCTCAGATAGTGTCCAGCATGTGTGGCCAAGCCTGGTGAGGAGTACCAGGAAATTGTCTTGCCTACAGTTAGGGTGGTGGTAGCATCATGGTCTGGGGCTGCATGAGTGCTGCCCCAGGCCATGATGCTACCACGACCCTAACTGTAGTGTGTGTGTGTGTGTGTGTGTGTGTGTGTGTGTGTGTGTGTGTGTGTGTGTGTGTGCATGTGTGTGTGTGCATGTGTGTATACACTTCTATCTTTCGCCTCACATTATTTTGACTTTCAAACAAAGCAATAATTGAAATTGATTTAGACAAAGTATTCAGCCACCACAAAGTATCATTTGTCATTTGCAAACAGTTGTTGGTAATTAAAGCTTTCAGGCAATTGAGGTAAGATGTAATTAGGTTTTTGCAGTGTTGTGTTTCAATTGTGGACTATTCTTGTTGGCAAATTGTCTTAAATTCCCCAAGGTTGTAGTCGTTCCACCAAAAGCTCTTAATTTTAAAATCTTCCTTGAATGTTCAGTGGCATTCAGTGGGATGTCAGGAGAATTGCTAGGCCATGCAAGGTTTTCTCAAGTTATTTTGGAATTGCGATTGGGGTCATTTAAGCACCCCTATCCTTTTCCAGATTCAATTTTCTTGGACTTTAAGATTAAATTTTTGTCTAATAGTCTAATAATACTGAGTGCATTGCTCCATTCATGTAACTGATGGTTTGTAATGTCCCAGGATTGTTTTCAAAGATGCAGCTCAATATCATTATGCTCCTGGATACAGATTGGTGTGGTGTTCTCTTTTTTGAAAGTAATAGATTTATTGCCCTGTTTAGAGTATGTTGTTCCATATGGCAGATTTTGAATAGTTAATGTACGTTTTATATACTGTATTCAGCTTCTCCTTTATTAGCAATACCTCTACATCTATGCATTCATGCACTTATCCAATCAGCCAATCAGGTTGCAACAAGGTCTGTAGGCTGAGGCATCTTGTTATTGTGAAAAATCAGAGGAAAATAACTAGATTGATTGAAGCAAACAGGGAATCTGTAGGAACCCAAAAATTACTTCTAATTACTTAAATAATAACTGTGGTGTTCAGAGAAGCATTTCAGAATGTGCAACAGATGAAACACTTAAGGAAGACCTCAAAATCCAGTGCTGTCAAAAAATCTAAGGCTTATCAAAAATCATGCATATTGTGTTTTTCAGCTCACCACAGTTGTAAAAAGTAATTATTTGAGTTGCAACATTTTTCCTGTTTAAACCAATCTGGCGATTTTTCTCTGATCCTCACCTATCAAGGCATTTCCATCCATTGAAATGACATCCTTCATTGTTTTTGCACCAATCTGGTTAAAGCAAACTGTAGATTTTTTTCTGTATTGCCTTGCTGACACATGATTAGATGATTGAGTGGACGGTGACTGGCTGAGAACAGGTACGAGATAAGATAATAAAACCACACCTGAGGTTAAAACATACAGCCTAATCAGTGGCGTTATGTGTATTGCCAGGTTGAAAAGAAGAAGAAACCATGAAGCATGGCTGCATTTCTCTTTTAATTCGTACGTCGTCTTTGCAGGTCCAATCATCCGCCTGCTCATCCATGCACCTATAACTAACCAGAGAGGGGGATAATGTGTGTGGAATTCAGAGTTAGAGAGAAAGAAGCTGGAAGGGACAAACACACCAACTATTTAGCGTGCTGCATGAAAAACAAAATAGCACTGCGAACAAGGCACAAGGGCGCACCGTGCCTTTGTGCCTACAACACTTACAAAGTATAAAAGGCATTGTGCGTATAATTCTGAAGTGGATATACGCACTAGAAGTGTTTTAAATGGAAAAAAGTGTCAAAGAGAAGTAGGAGAGGGGTCACTGACAGTCGCATCTTACGAACGCTTGACATTAAAAGTGTAGATGTAGCGCTCAGTCTTCAGTCTCATCATTGCTGTAATGTATTATTCTCTTTAATGTTTATTGAGCTGCTCACTCAGTATGTCATGGAAAAAAATGGCCTTCGGAACGATTCACAGCTTTAACCAAAACCCAGCTAACAATTTTAGGTTAACAGAATCATCGTGGAACGTTTGGTTTAGTCGAGTTTCTGTCGAAGAACTGTGCATGTCCCTATAAACATTTTCGTTTGTAGAAATATTAGCACTAAAGGACAATTTGGAATGGACAAGTCTCCTCAAGACCTCTTTTAGTAT
Organism: Silurus asotus; assembly: GCA_024362625.1. Lineage (NCBI taxonomy): Eukaryota > Metazoa > Chordata > Actinopteri > Siluriformes > Siluridae > Silurus > Silurus asotus. The sequence goes on from MU551642.1 coordinate 1,975,191, forward strand.
GACAATTTCAATCCACACAGGCTAAGTATAGAAAAGTGCTGTTCTGTGTATTTTTACAGTTCCTATTTTCTTTCTATTTACACATGTGGCTGACATGTAAACTGACATACCTCTGGAAGCACAATTTCATGTATTGCACTTTATTTAAAATTCACAGTCTACCAAGACATCACGATTGCACAACCAGTAACTAAGAGTTTCCATATTTCATTTTACACTAATATAAAGGAAACAGAATAATGTTTATTCACATTCACAACTGTCTCATGTCAGAGTTCTAGTTGAACAACTTTGTAAGTAGAGCTGTTTGGTTACTGCTAATACACTGGTTTGCAGAGAGTTTGGTGTAACATACTACATGACAGAAGAATTCTCATTTTTATCACTTCCTAAACCTGTTTTTACAGACAGAATTGGAAATGATTAGATTTGATGTATTTTTTATTTAATTATATGTGTTATTCACACATGTACATATGTTATATGGGCTAATTGTCTAATAGTGTGTGATACAAGATGTAGAAATTCAACAGGCAATGAAGGAGTTACTAAGCAGTAGCAGAGTGTTGGTAGTCTGAAGACTAATTCTGAGTATGCTTAGAAAGGTTAAGAGGGGACATACAACAGGGCTCACAAACAAGGCTTTTTTCAATAATTATTAAACATTATACAAGTACTATTGCCCTGAAATAAACAAAACTTCCCACAACTGTTTATAAAATGCAGAATTTGACAAATTAGATTGAAATAAAAAGTGAGCTAATGAATGTCTTCAGGTTACGTATGTTCCCTGAGGGAACGAGACGCTGCATCAGAACGCTTTGGGAACTTGGCTGCATTATCCGTGCTCTAAATAATGTGTGTAATTAATCAAAAATCAGGAGGCAGGCTGTCATCAGCGGGGTGACGTCACAACCAGGATGTATAAAAGGCACATGGAGTCAAGCTTCAATGTTTTGATTATTTTGTTTAAGATGATCAGGGAGGTGAGGTATCTGGCAACATCTCCTGCCAGGAACATGCTTCCTTATAGCAGCACTTATGATGAGTTAAAGAAGCAGAATCTCTCTCTCTCTCTCTCTTTCTCTCTCTCTCTCTCTCTCACTCTCTC
>MU551642.1:1976312-2060207 GCA_024362625.1 Silurus asotus
ATCACTCTCTCTCTCTCTCTCTCTCTCTCTCTCTCTCTCTCTCTCTCTCTCTCTCTCTCTCTCTCTCTCTCTCTCTCTCTCTCTCTTTGCATGCTCTTCTCTTCTCAAATTCTTCCTTATATTCTTTCAAATTTTCGATCTTTATTGTAAGCGAGTTCATCCATTTCAGGACAGCTGTTGCTGGAAATCCAAGAGCACTTGACGGTTCTGTGTAAAATTACTGTATTCTTTGATCATCTAATTTGCAATAATAATATTTGGTTGCTGCAAGTCATTATTGTTGTACTATAAAATTCCACCAATGGGCACTCCTAAAGCTGTATGCTATAGTACATTTTATCAATGACAAGTATTCCAATTTTGAAAACAAGACTTTGACTTCCATTATTGGTCGCAGCAAACAAATTTCTCCAGATTTCTCCAGATAAACTTTTCTCAGGTTTGGTATGAGACTGGACACATCAGCATCTTGTTGCCAACGGGCGCTGTCACTTTTGCCACCAGCTCTGGTTAAAACAAATGGTCTATGGAAATTCCGTTGCAAGTACCTTTGAAATGTTTCTGGATGTGAGCTTTACTCTTTTCCTACCTGTGGATGTGAAATTCATCCACTTGTTACTTGTCTGTTATTTATTTATTTATTTATTTATTACAAACTAGTAGGACCGGTTTGGAAGTTGCCAATGTCCTAATAGTTGCATTGCTTTGCTTATTTGTTATTCATTTCTAACACTTATGAGACCTATTAATTACTTACAGTGTGGCAACATAAAAAGCTAGCTCAAGAGCAAAACTCCCACAGTTAGCTAAATCGCAATCAAATGAGTGTGTATAGGCCACATAACTGTATTCTAGGGGATAGAGTGCTATGTTAGTGACAGTTGGTCATGGTTATGCGCGTCACTGTAGTGGATAAGTGGACACATTTATAACAAGACTTACCATAGCAAGAAATTGTATGATGAGGGTATTAATACATCACAGATTCGTCAGTTTAGTTAACTAGGAAGCTTATAGGGTGCTTAAAGATCTCATGGGAAAAGAGAATGGTTTGTCAGCTCTGATGAGGTTAGGTCTCATTATTTTATGTTGTGGCAATTATGTCCTTCCTCTTATTCTCTCTCTCTCTCTCTCTCTCTCTCTCTCTCTCTCTCTCTCTCTCTCTTTCTCTCTCTCTCTCTCTCTCTCTCCTGTGACCTGTGAGCCCCTCCCATGTCAGAGCCAAAAATGGAAAAAGGACACATTGACTTATCAATGGGTGATATGATGAAACCTTCAGCCACAGATTTCCTGAATATATCACTAAAACCCTCTGTTTTTACTTTGTGCTCAGATGCGCTTTTTTTTCCCCCCATTTATTCCAGCTCTTAAGGACAGCCGTTTTCAGCTGGTTAACTTCTCGGACAATGAGCTGCGCGTGTCCTTGTCCAACGTGACACTCATGGATGAGGGAAGATACGTGTGCCAGCTCTACACAGACCCCCCGCAGGAAGCCTATGCTGACATCACTGTCCTGGGTACGTTCAAGCGCCTTTGTGAATGTTAAAATCATGATTATTGATTTCCCTCATTGATCCTTTCAGTCAATTGAACCCGTCTAATTGAATCCCGCCATAACACAATATCAACCAATTACCTTCATGCCATTTCCAATAACAAGGGTGATGAAAAGAGGAACAGATGTTGCGCTATTGATATCGGAGGTCTGCTTTTGGCAGCCGTATTGACTGAATTTGCCTTCGATTCTGAAAAGCCTCTTCGAATGATTCAAGCTTTTTTTTTCTTACTTGCTTTTCCTTTTTATTTAATGAGCTTTTTACACGAATAATACTGAATTATAGAGTTTTATTACGGGCCATATTTGGACTTCCTGGGGAGATGAATGTATGTGCATGGATGCTCCAAATTTACTTGCTTTCTTTTTCTTAAATTATGCTGTACACATTCACAGCATGAATGCTAAGCCACGGCACCGAATCCCAAAATGAAATAAATAAGAAAGCTCTGTGGAAATAAAAGCCTTATCAAGTGGGATCTTGTACTGGGTGCTTTAGTGGAAAATGACTGCACATGTCACTAGCGCACAGCATGCGAAACATGAAGGCCAACTATAGTAGTGGCAGACGCATGAGAAGGCACAGTAGAAAAGCGCAAATACGGCTTCATAGCAAAGAGCAGCTTGACGTCTAACACGCTGGCGTTCAGTGTGTAAAAACAGAGCAACCAAAAAGCTGGTAAACAGATACATCAGAGTCCAAAGGTAATTATTGCTGTCACAGATCCACTGGTGTAAAAAAGCTTTAAAACCCGGATCTGCTATCTAAAAGTCGTCATGACAGAGCTCTCATCACATCTGAGCACTTTATTTTAACAGGACATCTTCCAAGGTTTGTATATTTCCTTTGTGCTTCCGATAATGTAGTGTTTTTCTTGTTTTATTTTATTCTTGCTTCTCAGAACTCAGAGAAAGAGAATGTTGTGCAGCAGACTTTAGATCCAGACAGAGATCCAGCCTCAGGCGGACTCAAAGCCCGCATCTAATCCTGCTTCTGTTTATGCCCCCCCTCCCCAGTTCCACCAGGCAACCTAATCATCGAGTCACGTGAGAATGTGGTGAGCGAAGGCAATGAGACCGAGATAACCTGCACGGCCATGGGCAGTAAGCCCGCCCCCAGCATCTTCTGGATGAAAGAAGATCAGATCCTACAAGGTCAGATTCACACACCATCAATAGCGTTGTTTTTTCACGAAGCGCTGATTCCAAGATATGCAATCCATCTTCATGCGAAAGTTCCTGTTCCTGGTAATCCCGCGACGATTGGAATTTATTCTTAACAAGATTTCGACGAGGTGGCCACGCTTGCTTCGAAGTGCAGAAGAGAATAGTCTGAGACGTGCGTCTGTGTGCTTGTGTGTGTGTGTGCTCGCGTATGTGTTTTTTTTTTCAGTGGGAGTTTTTGGCTCAGCTTAAATAAGTGGCTTTGAACAAACTCCAGCTGTTCCTCTCCCACTCAGCCAGCTTTACCCGCCTATTAGCTGACACCGGTTGAGGTTGTGTGATAAAGAGAGTCTGCAGGCTGCGTAATCTGCTCATGAATGCCTTTCTCCATTAAGACGTGTGTGTGTGTGTGTGTGTGTGTGTGTGTGTCTGAGTGTGTGTGGAGGGGGGGTGGCGAGTAACTCGGAGACTACCTGGTGACAAGCGAATGCTTTCATGCTACTGCAAGCTTTGGAGGAGCAAATAAATGAATCAGTCTGAGCCCCGAATTTAAGCAATGAGTCATACAGGATGAGCGACGCAAGCGCCAAACCTGGGAATGAAATCAGGTTTAATAACTAGCGCTTGATACTTAGTATATGCTGCTGATCTTTGTAATATACAATGTACGCCGACCAGGCATGACATTGTGGCATTATAACATTATAAGGGATGAAGTGAATAACACTGATTATCTCTTCATCATGTTAGCCGGTGAGATATTATTAGGCAGCTATTGATCATTTTGTCCGTAAAGTTGACGTGTTAAAAGCTGGAAAAATGGGCAAGTGTAAGGATTTGAGTGAGTTTGATGAGGACCAAATTGTGACTGCTAGACGACTGGGCCAAAGCATCTCTAAAACTGCAGCTCTTGTGGGCTGTTCCTGGTCCAGTTGTCCGTATCTATCAAAAGTAATCCAGGTCAGGAAAAGTGGTGAACCGGCGACAGGGTTATGGGTGGCCAAGGAACATTGATTCACGTAGGGATCGAAAGGGTGGTCCGTGTGTTCTGATCTAACAGACGAGCAACTATGGCTCAAAATGCTAAAGAAGGTAATGCTGTTAATGCTCAATGGGTCAGAACTGGTTTAGGAGCAAAAGGGGACCAACACAATATTAGGCAGGTGGTCATAATGTTATGCCTGATTGGTGGCCACATTATATGATTCATATGTGTTTTTCAGAACCTCTGGAAGATATTCCACTAGAATGTTGTGTGTGGTTGTGGAAATAAAAGGCAGGCACTGACAAAGGGTGAGAAGGCCTGTGGTTTGCTTTCCAGATGTGCAATAGCATTTCCAGTTTTTCAATAGGGTTGAGGTCAGGGCTCTATAATAGGCCATTTGCGATCTTCCGCTCCAACCCATGTAAACAATATTACTATGGAGCTCGCTTTATGGACAAGGACATTCCCATTCCGGATTTCCGGTTTTAATGTCAGGTTTAAAATCTCCTCCAAAGACATCCTGTGCAGCTCTGTGCAATCTACTTCGTGGTAACAGTTTGGGGCTGAAACACCTATATAGCTAGAGAAGTCTAGTGTCCAAATATGTTTGTCAATATATTATATATAGTTTGAAGTAATAAAATAAATCTTTTTTGCCCTTGTTGGTGGTCAAACATTTTTTTAAATCCTTCAAGTTGTGAATGTTAAATGGAAATGAAAAAAAATTGTCACCATATAAAGAATGGCACACGTTCTTTTAAACGTGTTCAGGCTGCGTATCTGCTATAAATGCCCCTGGGCAAGTTATTACTATAGCAATTTTAATTTATCCGACTGAGTGCATTAATATGAATCATTTGATTGGACAAGCAGAGTTCCAGGAGAACTGGTTATTAGTATAACAGCACTAATGCATTTCACTGTTTTATCAGTACTTTTATCGCTATTCAATACTTACTGCAGACTGTAAGTCAGTTGTGTGTTGGCAGGGCAATATGCAACAATCTATTCAAACTACTCAGACGTCATTTTTGGAAACTGTTTCTGTTGCAAAAAAATAAAACGTGTTTGAAATGTCAGTTACTAATATAACTTCTCATTCATTTCCTATTAATAGAATTTTTGAAGAAAAGCAGGATCACACTCATAATCATGCTATTATACTGGATATTCAGCTGATCACAGCCATGCCAGTATTCAGTATACCAGCACTCAATGCTTGTTTGATGCTACTGCAAGAGCTGCTTCTGACCAATCAGAATGGACAACTCCCAAAGGCACAATAAACTCCATACAAAGTACATATACATGTCCTTACATAATTATTTTTTTCTCTCAAATCAGTTTGTTATACATTGCGGGTCTCCAAGAACAGTGTGTTGTAGGTCAGTGCTGAGCTATAATTATTTCCTCACTTCATTAGTTCCAAGTAAACTATCATCATCAGCACTGCAATTAGTTCGGTGCCCTTGGAGCTTCCAGATTGTCTTGGAAAAGAAGGCAGCGTGTGACTTGATGTGCTCCAACTGTCCTGGAGGCTCTCCTCTGTTTGGCTTAATGACAGCTTTTCTTTGCATATAGATGAATCTAAATGTAATTTGTTGGATGCGAATTTCAGTGAACAACAACTCACAACTCGTTAATAAAGTACGTATTTGGTTGGCGTGAAAGAAATTGTACGTGTGAGCATGATGTAGCGGTGGCTCGGATGTCACAGTCAGTATACCGAGCACGACAGCAAGGAAATGTGTCTGCCACTTTAAATGAATCTAAGATTTGTTTGGAGGTGATGGATCATTTCTCAAAGGCCTTCATCTGGGACTGGGAGTTATTAGGAGCCATTCAGAGAGACAGAGGGAAAAGAGACAGAGAGATAGATAGAGATAGAGAGAGAGAGAGAAAGAGAGAGAGAGAGAGAGAGCGCTCATTATAACTGCCTTGTCACTCTCGTGTTTCGCTCCCAGGTGAGGAAACAGTGGAGGAGACGTATGACAGGATGTTCACCGTTACTAGCCGGCTCAGGCTCACCGTCTCCAAGGAGGACGATGGAGTGCCCGTCATCTGCATCGCTGACCATCCAGCTGTGAAGGACTTCCAAACCCAGAAATACCTGGAAGTGCAATGTGAGTCATTGCTCAAGCATTCTACACAGCAGGCTCTGTTATTGTATTCATGCAGAAGCACTTTTCTATGATGTGCTGAATGCTAAACTCATAAGGAGATAATGAGTTCTTAACGCTATTATGTCACAACAAAGGCAGAATGATCATAGATACAGAATAAAGTCATTCTATGGCATTGTATAAACAGTAGCTCAAATGGTGGCTCGTGCTTTTTTTATGTTTATATTTAGATGTGTTACTTGCTTTTCATGAATCATTTTGAGTTTTTAATGTTAATTTAATGTAAATTGTGAGCAGGGTTGATCATTATATGCAGAAAGTGAAAACGTATAACATTCAAATGAAATAAAAAGTTTATAAAAAGGTTTAGTGTTCATGTACATTTAATTCAATTGTATTTGTATAGCACATTTTATAATATATAAATATAATTCTTTAATATTAAATATATAAATCTACAGGGGTATGTGGGGGAATGTTACATTTTTAATTAAAGCATTAATGAAAATGTAAAAAAAAAAATATTATAATAATATGATAAAAATCAGTCAGTAAAATGACATACATTTAACAAAAAAAAGTATTTTTAAAGAAAATGTCACCATACTGAGACATATTTTTTTTTTTGTCACAACTTATTGTATGACTTGCTATTATTTACCTGACAAACCTACCCAGTCAGATCTGCTTACGCAACCAGGCAAACAATATTGCAAGTAGATGATATCTAAAGTAAGGTAAGAATGCAGGAGCTGTAAATAAGGTCAGATCAGCCATAATATTATGACATTATAAAATTATAACATGATTATCTCTTCATCATGGCACCTGTTAGTGGGTGGGATTATATTTGGCACCAAGTTACATTTTGTCCTTAAAGTTGATGTGTTAGAAGCCGGAAAAATGGGCAAGCGTGAAGATTTGAGCGAATTTGACAAGGGCCAATTGTGATGGCAAGACAACTGGGTCAGATTATCTTCAAAACTGGTCATAATGTTATGCCTGATCAGTGGACATTAAGTTATGCCTGATTGGTGTAAGTGCTGTATTCAGTACTTATATTGTATACACATACATCTAACCTATAAAATAGCACCCTAAATAGTAAGATGTTACAAAAAATTGGGTACAATCACATAATTAAAAAACACTTAATGATAAAAAAATTATGAATTAATAAGGTTTCTTTAAAACCTTCGATACGAGGAACTAAAAAAAGCTTTTTTTGGCTATAAGTTATTAACCTGGACAGAGCTGTGGGATTTGCTTTAATTAAAACAGGCTTTGTCTTGTTATGCCTCGGTTTGATAAAGCTAGTCTCTAAATAGCACGGTAATTGAGGGTGATCAGTGCACATTATTGCTGGCTGTGGAAAGTCTCGGAAAGACTGACCTAACCTTTTGTAATCTTTGTCGAATATTAATTTATTCAGAAGGCTGACTGCACGGGCTGACCTTTGTGAAGAAAAGACAGGATGGGATCAGTCCGACTGTAAAAAGCTTGACATTTTGACAAACGCAGATAAAACGGAAGGAAAGATGAAAAGCGTTTTTTACAGTACACTACCACTAAATAGACAGTTTGAATACAAGTCGGTGCCCTCTGCTTGTACATTTTTTACCGAAGGGATAAAGATTTGCTTTAAAAAAAAAACTTTGTGTACTGCAATGCACAGGTCTAGCACTTATATAACAGGAGTTTACAAAGTGATGGATCGCGTATGCTGTGAATGTGTGGTTGAAGTAAAAAAAAAAAAAAAAAAAACCTACACTAGGATAAATAACGGTAAAAAGATTAACCAGAGGAGTTGCTTCAGTGGATAATCTCACCTGGATTATGTAGATTTGCACTTCTTCTTCTGTAATCATAAAGACTCATCCCACAGGATGCTTATTCCCAGTTGCATTTACAAAATATCATTTAAATGAGCTTGTAAACTCATAATTTGTAATCAAAGAAGTGTCTAAACACAACCAGAAGAGAGTGGCTGACTCAATAATGCCTTCTCTGGAAATGTTTCATTATCAGTATCACCTCTGGTTTGCTCAATTTGGATTCGAGTCTACATCTGGGTTTCACTAAAGCTGCATTTGACAATGTCTATTATTCAAATCACTAGACTAAATAAATTGAATGCGGTTCATACACTAAATTGGCAAACGTTTGCGGACACCTTGTCATAGGTATGGTATGTGCTTTTTGAGCATTGCATTCCACATTTAGTTCCAGTTTGCTCTTATAATTCCCTCCACTCATCTGGAAAGTTGTTCCACTGGATTTCAGAGTATGCTAGTGAAGATTTGTGCTGATTCAGACACAAGGGTGTTAGTAAAGACAGACACTGATATAGGTGAGGTGAGAATTCCTGGGGTGCACTTGGCATCCACATACATAACAAAAAAATGTGATTATGTGATTTTGTCAATCATCTCTAATTATATTGTAAACTTTTTATTTTTCAGACAAGCCAGAGGTAAAGATTGTTGTGGAGTTTCCAGAGGGCCTGACAAGAGAAGGGGAAAACCTCGAGCTAAGCTGCATGGCAAAGGGCAAACCTCAGTAGGTCCTAAAGCAATCCAGCTTTACCTAATTCCACAATATGGAATTGTTTCAGTCAAGCATCACTATTATTTCTCTTTTTTGGGGGGACTGGTTGAAAATTGGATTGTTTGGGTGTTAAATGTTGTAATGATTATAACAGAAGCTTAAGTGTGAAAATTGTGTTTTTAAGCCAGTCCTTAGGGAGAGCAGTACTCCAAACTCCCAATGCACCTCAACCAAGCAATCAAGAGCACTGGTACAGGTGTGTTGGAAGCTACAGTATGTGTAAAAGAGTGAGAGAGAAGAGAGAGAGAGAGAGAGAGAAAGAGAGAGAGATGGAACACTTGTAGTCCCCAAGGACCCAGTCAGAAAAAACTGAACTAATAAATCAAACAATACTATAATATTTTATTCCATTCAGATATGACTGTGATTTTCTGATATTCTAAACAAATACGTATGAGTGTCTGTGTAAGTTGAGCACGTTCATGTTGTGGGACGAAAAAGTCTCACAAGCCCTTCTCGTTATCCTCTCTCTCAGCAGGGATGTTGACACAGAGATCTCTAAATTGCCATTGTGCTGTTTTCACAGACCTCATCAAATTACCTGGTTCAAAGTAGATGATGATGTTCCCTCCCACGCCGTGATTACAGGCTCCGATCTCCTCATTGAGAACCTCAACAAGTCCTACAATGGAACCTACCGCTGTGTGGCGTCCAACTTAGTGGGAGAATCGTACGATGACTACATCCTCTACGTCTATGGTATGTGTATTTGTGCTTTAGTGTGAGGCCTAATGCATTTTTCTTGTTTTCAATAATAATTTTAGTAACAGTGTCAGATGCTGCACTACAGCAGTCATGTTAAAAAATTTGCCTGCCAAGGAAGGTGTTGATCTTGGAGTAAATGTACGTTGTACCTTTTTTTTTTTCCTTAACGTGGTTCGTTTAGATTTCTTTACAAGTCAGAGGGTATTCTTTGAGAATTCCTGAAAACTACTTACAGGAATGTAAAGTAATGTACTGTACTACATATACTGTACACTGCGGTGGTGATATTGGTCACACACTTACAGTAGATTTTAATAGAAGAGGATAATTGAACAAAATCGGACATGTGTGTGAATGAGAGGGAGGGCAGTGGAGTGATGCGGTTGCAGGGAGAAGAGGTGGAGAAGGTGGAGGAGATCAGGTACCAGGGGTCAACAGTGCAAAGAAATGGAGAGTGTGTTAGAGAAGTGAAGAAAAGAGTGCAGGCAGGGTGGAGTGGGTGGAGAAGATTGATAGCAGGATGATCTGTGATAGAAGGGTATCTGCAAGAGTGAAAGGGAAAGTTTATAGGACTGTGGTGAGACCTGAGATGTTGTATGGTTTAGAGACAGTGGCATTGAGTAAAAGACAGGAGGTGAAGCTGGAGGTAGCAGAGCTGAAGATGCTGAGATTTTTGTTGGGAGTGACGAAGATGGACAGAATTAGAAACAAGTTTATTAGAGGGACAGCGCATGTGGGACGTTTGGGAGACAAAGCGAGGGAGGGGAGATTGAGATGTTTTGGACATGTGCAGAGGAGGGACATGGGGTATATTGGTAGAAGAATGCTCAGAAAGGAGCCGCCAGAAAGAAAGAAAAGAGGAAGGCCAAGGAGGAAGTTTATGGATGTGGTGAGGGAAGACATGCAGGTAGTTGGGATGAAAAAGGCAGATGTAGAGGACAGGGGGGTATGGAGACGGATGATCCGCTGTGGCGACCCCTAATGGGAGAAGCCGAAAGAAGAAGAAGAAGAAGAAGGGATTGAACAAAATCAGACACAAACAAAAGGTAATGATCAGATTTTGCTCAAAAAAAGGAAAACAATTATTTTCTCATTTAGTATTTTGTTAGTGATTGTGTTAGTATGCCACATTAATAGGGAATCCCCTATAGAGGTAGTGTAAAAATGTGCGAGTTCAGAGTATAGCCTGAGCTGCTGCAGGGACTTAGCTTAGCGTTCAGTGTGATCTATTTAACTCATTGTCTACAGTGGTGCTTTCGGCGATACTTAAACATTAATGGACAGTATCAAAGTATTATTTTTTTGTTATTGTACTTCGGGGGAAGTGGTAGCTGAGGGGTAAAAGTTTTGGGTTACTGATTGGCTGGTCAAGGGTTCACACCCCAATACTGGCAAGCTGCCACACTGTTGGGCCCTTGGGCAAGGCCCTCAACCCTCAGTGGTATTAGAGGCACTGTTTCATGTCTCATAACATTGTTGGGGTATGCAAAGAAAAAAATCACTGTAAAAAAAAGCCCCTTTACCCCCTTAGGTGAAATTTTTTTTTTTTTTTTTTGATTTGGGAAACTTTTTCTTCATTGGCTACATTTTAGTCTGTTAGCTTTTACTTTGTTACTCTACTACATTTCACTATTTTGAAGTGACTATAAAAACTGCATTAATTGAAGCACAGATGTAACTGCATGATAGGATGTGCAGGAGAATGAAATAATGAGCTGCATGTAGTTCTAATAGATAAGTACGTTGACGTTTTGATGCCTTGGTACATTAAAAAACAAGTACTTTCAAGTAAAATTGTTTAAATAAATGCTTTTACTTTTACTTTTACACTGTATTGTGGGTAATGTATGAAGTCAAAATGGTGGAAGTTCAAGCCAAGTCACAGTTTTTATTACAAAATAACACTTTCTAAAAAGAAAAAGTTGATCTCACATATCAGCTTCATCAGTTTACCAAAACAGATTCAGAACATCACAGACCTCTCGGCGAGTTTGAGCAAACACAAAGTGAAGTGTGAATCCCAGAACCTTTGTGTTCATCTTGTCAGAGTTGCTGTTTCACATATCAACAGGGATGTCTGCTCAAAACTGAGTACCAAACTTGTACCCAGTTGTCTCAAAGGGAACGGCGTCATTGATCTCTCCTGACGTCTTTTCTTTATGTTTCGTCAATGATACCCCATTATTATCCCAAAGTTTTTGGTCTCCCTTTTCTCTTTTATATGTTTGACCGAAGTGAATGAAAAAATACGCGCTGGTGCACTTCTTTTAAATGAATTTTTGACACTCTGTGTAAACAATAACTAATCGTTTTCTTTTTGGCGTGCGCTCTAGCTTTCCCCAAAAGATATAAAGCTCATAAGATTTTATGTTAGTGTGGATTTTATTCAAGTTTCCTAAGTTTGTCAAGAAACATGCAGCTCAGTGTACTAATGTCAGTTAATATGATGATTTAAGGTCCTTTTTTTTAAATAGAGGTCTCATGAATACTGTGGCACTAAAGGCATCATTCCTTCATTCCACAAACAAGCCAACAATTCCACCTCAAAATGTTTGACAATGTTTCAGTATCAGTTACCTATGAGTATGAGTGTACCTCATATGGATATGAGACAAAACAAATAACAATTGTTTTCTAAAAAAAAATGTAATTACATTAGTAGGTCAGAGGGAACATTCCAAACTTGTTTGAGCACCAAATGCTTTTTTTATATATATTTTTTTAAATAAGCAAAATAAAATTTAAAACACAAAAATGTAACAATGACACATCCAAAACTGTAGCAAACAATCACACATGCATTTCAAAAAGCACCCTTTATTAGAAGAGTAAATACCATAAAGAAATAATAATATAATGCATAGAATATAATACCTACTGAAAGGGCCAAGCCCAAAACAGCAGAATGTAAGCTTTTTAATGACCAAACTGTTGGTCATGAAATGAGCAAGATTTAAACATGTTATCGGAACTATGATGGGATAAGCTGTATTAGTTGTGATTGATAATCAATAATTGTCATCAATAATGACAAATCTCTTTATTTTTTTGGAATAATTGTGTACCCTCATACATGTGTTTGTTGTTTAATACATTTTTACATCAATCATGTAATCATTATTAGGATTTTATCGTGTGTACAAAAAAATCTTTAGTAGTGCTTTTCCATGTTTCTAGTTTTCCCCCTTAAAAAGTCTATCTGCATTAAATGTAAATGGGCAAATGGTGGCACAGGAAGTCTCAGGAATTTAATTTTTGCTAATTTTCTAAACAATGATTTGTTGTTAAGACCTTTAAAAGCTTAATATTTGACTTTTTTTTTTTTTTTTTTGCTCAGAAGTACAAACCAGGATAGGCGCAGGACCAGGATAGAGTTATTATTAAAGATAAATGAATAGCAGTAATTAAGTTAGCAGATCTCTTCAAGGAAATGCACCTGTAGGCAAATTACAGCAAAAAAAGTTTGATGGTAATGGTGTTTTGAAATCTCGCATCCTGGCTAAAAGTGCAGAGGAATCAAGATGAATATCAAGTGAAATACTTGTTGCTCACAGGAGAGTTTCTTCACCTAATTAACGTACACTGCTTATCTTTTTTTGTTTGTGCAGAATGTTATTTATTTTTTGCCATTTTATACTGCAACAAGACCAGCAGGTGACATTCGGGCTATTTTTTATCATTTGTTGATAGACCTTATCAATCTACTCTTGCTAATTGCATGTTTCCCTTCTAAACTGTGGTAAATTGTGGTATTTGACCTGCACTGATTTATTAGTCAGTGGATTGTAATTAGGAAAGTCTAGTGGAAAAAAAAAAAAAAAACAGGACCAGTTTTCTTAAAACTTAAGAAGTCAATCTCATTATTATGCCATTTTACCAACAATCAGTACGATTAGACTCGCTTTCCACTTTATTAGGAACACTTGCACATTCATGCGGCTGTCTAATCAGCCAGTCTTGTCAGCACATGGCAGTGTATTGAATCATTCAGATGTAGGTCATGAGCTTTACATCAAACATTAACATATAATCTCTGTGACTTATTGCATGGATTTCAGTACCAGATAGGCTGGTTTGAATATTTTAGAATCAGACAATCTTGCTGTATTTGCACACATAACAGTTTCTACAGTTTACATTACAGCATGTGGGGGAAAAAAAACATTCTTTGAGCAGTGCTCGGTGGACTGAAACACAATAGGCACAAGTGATCAAAGCTCATGGTGGATAGGCTAAATAACAGAAAACCACACAAGGTTTCATTCTTGGTGGCTAAGAACGAAAAAAGGCAAAGACTCAAAGGCATAGACTCAACCAAACTAGGTGAAAAGCTTAAAAAAGATTAAGATAATTGTACACCTGCACAGTTTGGGTCAAGACAAGTCAAGTCATTTCAAGTAGGCTTTTACATCAGACAATATAAATTCAGAAAAAGGAAAATGGGTGAGTCTGTGCCCATGATTGCGTCAGATGTAGCTCATCTATCTCAAGGTTTGATGTTTTGTGCATGCTAAGATGCTTTTCATCTCATTATGGTTGTAAAGAGTAATTATTTTAGCTATTATGTCTTTCCTGGTAGCTCAAAACAATCTGTCCAATTCTTTGACCTCTTACAGCAACAGCGTGTTTTGTTGTCCCTGTCAGCGATGTAGCCAAAGTCAGAGGTCACAGTTATTTTTATTCTGATGTGAACATTAATTAAAGCTTTTGTCATTTGCATGATTTCTCTTAATTGCTCATGACTGGATGAGTACATAAGTACAGTACAAATTGTAAATTTGCAGCTGTACAGGTATTCCTAATGAAGTGGACGGTGAATGTATTTTAAAAAGAAAAATATTATGTATTATTCATTAGAGATTTTTTTTACATGTACTGGATTGGCAGTTTATTAGTCATGATTTTAGGTCTAGGATTAATACAGTAAAACCTCAGACACCATTTTCTTTTACTTATAATACAAAAAGGAAGACTTTAAAATGCAAATTTGAATCCACAGACATTTGCTAGAAGTTCACACCAGTCTGTCTTCTCTCAGTAGAACCCACTGTCAGTTCTGAAGCATTAAGAAATTTACTTGATACTTCACTAGCTATTACTTCTAGCTCATGTTAAAATATAAAGTTTGCAACAACTATTGTATGACCTCTTATTAGTGATACACTATATAAACAGAAGTTTGTAGTCCATTTGCTGTTAACTCCACTCTCTTGGAAAGGTGTTTAAAATGTGCAGTTTTGTGCTCATTCAGCCACAAGAGTGTTACTAAAGTCAGGTACTGATATAAAGTGAGGATGTCTGGGGTGCACTCAGCGTTCCAAATTATCCCAAAGGTGTTCAATAAGGATCATGTCAGAGCTCTATAGCAAGCCATTTAAGATCTTCCACTCCAACCCATCTCTTTATTAAGCTGGCTTTGTGCACAGGGGCGTTATTATGCTTTTAGTTCAAGTAAATGGAATTTTAAGTATTACTGCATCCCAAGGGATCATTTATTATTGTTATATGTATATGTATAGGTATGTTATATGTATAATTAAATATAAATAACTCCAACATTCTGTTGAATTTTCACCCCATGTACATGAAACTCTTCATTTTAACTTTCACATTTGAGCCAACCATGGAATAGTTTTGACTTGTTAAACCATTTCTATACAAAATACAAAAACTTAACAATAAGAATTCCTTGTGCCTCACAAGCCAGGACAGAACTTACAGTGATGTTCCTACAGTGATGTTCTTGTCTACATGTGTCAGAATACTGTATGTTGTTATGTGAATATTTCCATTTAGCAACACTACATGTTAATGTTGATATCCTTGAACTTGAACTTGCATGTTTATGCATCGTCCTAAAACAACGATTTTTAAAGTGGGTTGAATTAGAAAAAATAAATGAGCTTCAGATAATGAATTTCGATTTTAAATCCAAAATTGCTTTCTTGGTTGTTGTTTTTCTAGGAAAAAAATACATTAGATTTCTAACATGCCACATCTGACACAGCAATTGCCATTTATTTATGAAATGTATTTTTTTTCTAAATATCAACTATTATGCAGCATCTAACAAAAGTGAGTTCACGCCTCACATTTCAGCAGATATTTCAGTATATCTTCTCAGGGGAAAATACTATAGAGATTAAACATGGATATAATTTAGAGTAGTCAATGTGCAGTTTGTATAGCAGTATAGATTTACTGTCCTCTAAAAATAACTCAACATGCAGCCATTATTGTCAAAATAGCTGGCAACAAAAAAAGAGTACACCCTAAGTGATTACAACTGTATGTCGTTATCCATGCAAAGTCAGTAGGTTCTATTCGTTATGTTCATGTTTTTGTCTGCTTGACAGGACCATAAGAATTTGTGTATCTTGTATTAGACAATTACAATATGGTGCTTTGAGTACAATTCTCTCATACTGACCACTGGATGTTAAACACGGCAACTAATAGGAAATAACTTTTAGAGGATTTTAGAATTAGAACTGATGCTTTACACAAAAAGGCATAGGCTATATATTGGTAACACCCTGAAACTGAGTAACAGTACAGTGGTCACTTAAAACAGGTCTCGCAAGGTTCCATCAAAAAAGTTGAGTCTTTGTGCAATGCATCAGTTGCAGAAGCTGCTTTAAAAAACAGACACATGAGTGCTGCAGCATTGCTTTAGAGGTTGTAGAAGCAGCCGGTCTGCTTGTCAGCATTCAGACTATACACCGCACACTGCAACAAGTAACAGTTGTAACAGTTTGCTAAAGATAATTCGTCCAAGAGCATGAATTATTGGAACTATGTCCTGTGGCCCGAAGAGATAAATTAGTTTGGCTCCGTTGGTGTCCAGCATGTGTAGTAATACCAAGAAAATTGTGTACTGTGACATTCTGTAGCAGAACATGATGCCCTCTCTTCAGAAACTGGGCTGATTGCCAGTCTTCCAACAAAAAATGACCACAAACATACCGCAATGATGACAACTGCTTTGCTGAAGGTGAAGGTGATGGAGTGGCCAAGTATGTCCACAGACCTGAACCCTATTAAGCACCTGTGGAGCATCCTCTAGCGGAAGATGGAGAAAGGCTATGTGTCTAACATCCAGCGCTCAATGATGCTGTTGTGGAGGAGTGGAAGAGGATCCCAGCAACAACTTGTGCAGCTTTGGTGAATTTCATGTCCAGGAGGGTTAAGGCAGTGTTAGATAACAATGCTGCTCACACAAAATATGGACACTTTGGACACAGTTTTGACATGTTGAGTTGTATGTAGAGTTATTTTTAGAAGACAGTAAATCTGTACTGCTATACAAGCTGCACACTGAATACTATAAAATATAAATGTTTCATTTCTATAGTATTGTCTCTTAAGAAGATATAATAAAATGGTTGCTGAATTGTGAGGGGTGTACTCATTTTTGTGGGACACTGTATGTTTATTTTTTGTTATTCTGTTATTAGCTGATAATAAAAAAATATATATATTCTTTTTTCTTAAACAAATTAAGAATGGATATTGATTACATGGTATTTGTAGAAACGAGCTATAATTAATCATGATTATGTAAAATAACCTCTGTTGATTATGTAGTCATTGTGAACATGAAAACCCTTTTTTGTTCTGTTTTGTTCTATGTAAGTTACTTTCATCATGTCAATATATTCTTACAGGCGAAGGAGAGAAAAGATAAATCATGGGTGAGATTAGAAAGCAAGTCACAGGTTGTCAGAATCATGCTCGTGATGCCAGTATGATTTGAATTCCCCGTCCCGGTTTTCGCTGCCACGCCAAAAATATTGCCCTACGAAATTGCATTCATATTTCAGCGCTCATAATTTTGAACCGAGAGTCAGCCGGCCTGCAAATTGCCTGTGGAAAATTCTTGTTTGCTTGACTATTATGCATGCCACATCCCATTTAGACCTTTGGCGGCGGCCATCTCTACTGCATGCAAAATTTCGGCGAGGAGGCGCTGACATTTCCAATACCCCTGTCTGCCATTGTGCCAGCAGACACACAGAAAATTCTCCACAGTGTTTCTGGCGAGGCCTGGCTTCAGGCTCCTGCTTCTACAGACATTGAGCCCGCTCTTGATGTTTTATCATTAGAGAGGAAATGTTCAGATCCCTACTGAGATCTTTTGATGGAGCACACACAATAAAGTGCTCGAGACAGCCAGCCAATTTTGCCCACTGCGACTTTTTCCCAGCAAGGGGCCTGTGTGTTTGTTGGTGTGTGTATATGTGTGTGTGTGCAAGGGATGGGGGTGAGTTGATAGTGAGTTGATGTGTGCATTTCACACAGGCTTGTACAGCAATGGCACAATAGACTCAACCTGTCTGGAAACTATAAGTAGATTATGTTGTGCAGGTTTATATTGCATTTAGTAGCTCATAAGTGAAATACAGTATATCACACCAAGAAGCTGAAGGTGTTTTGAAGCTGAATTGCTTCTTTGTTTAAAATTTTGAAAATATTGCACCAGATAAAGTAATCATTCGCCTGTGTACTATAAAAACAGAGCTTATGGACCTTCAAGTTGGATAAATCACTGCACTAAATATTCAATCTTTTTAAAATGCCGTTTCCCTCTTTTTTTACCCTGTGTGTGTATGTGTGTGTGTGTGTGTGTGTGTGTGTGTGTGTGTGTGTGTGTGTGTGCGTGTGTGTGTGTGTTCATTTTGTTTCCCATTTAGATATTCTCACCACAACCCCCCCACCCACTACTACCATCATCCAAGGTACTGTATACCATCTTGGCTTCAGGGTTCTCCCTCCATCTCACTTGTTTGCCTTGCCTGTCTCTTTGTGCGTCCTGCATGTGTGTGTGCGTGTGTGTGTGTGTGTGTGTGTGTGTGTGTGTGTGTGTTCTCACCACAGAGAGAGAGAGAGAGAGAGAGAGAGAGAGAGAGAGAGAGAGAGAGAAAGAGTGGGATTGTATTAGTAGAATTAAAATAGTTGGCTGGTCATTACATTACTGTAGCACATTTAACATTGGGCATTGTATAGAAGAAGCTTTACAGAATGATATAAATTCCAGTTATATATATTTTTTTATCAATTTATCCCAAATGAGCCAGCCAGAGGCAACACTGACAAGGTAAAAATAAACCTCCCTGAAACAATTTTAGGAGTAAACCTTGTGGGGAACGAGACTCAAAAGGGAACCCATTTACATCTGGGAATCATCTGGGAGTAATTAAAAAAAATGTTATACTTATATAGTTACAAAAGTGCAGTTATGTGTGAGAATGCTCTGTCTATATCAGAGAATTTTATGCCCTGCTCCTATCACAGTATCATCCGAAAACGAGCTGGGATCAGGCTTTATGTGTCCCTCTGCTGAATTGTGAATGCCATATTTTGCACAGTGAAAAGGACAACAAAAATAAACAACACCCTCTATACAGTACTTCAAATAATTTTTTAAGTTAATGAAAAACACAAGTCTTTCACTGGGAATTATAAAATCATGTATAGAACTGTGTATGTGTGCGAGTGTATGTGTATGTGTGAGAGTGTATGTGTATGTGTGCGAGTGTATGTGTGCGAGTGTATGTGTGCGAGTGTATGTGTATGTGTGAGAGTGTATGTGTATGTGTGCGAGTGTATGTGTGCGAGTGTATGTGTATGTGTGAGAGTGTATGTGTGCGAGTGTGTGTATGTGTGAGAGTGTATGTGTATGTGTGAGAGTGTATGTGTATGTGTGCGAGTGTATGTGTGCGAGTGTATGTGTATGTGTGAGAGTGTATGTGTGCAAGTGTGTGTATGTGTGAGAGTGTATGTGTATGTGTGAGAGTGTATGTGTATGTGTGCGAGTGTATGTGTATGTGTGAGAGTGTATGTGTATGTGTGCAAGTGTATGTGTGCGAGTGTATGTGTATGTGTGAGAGTGTATGTGTGCGAGTGTATGTGTGCGAGTGTATGTGTATGTGTATGTGTGAGAGTGTATGTGTATGTGTGCGAGTGTATGTGTGCAGGCAGCAGAAGAAGGTAAAAGATTAAAACAGTTCAGTAAGATCACACCGCTGATAATCACAGCACTAGTCATGTTGTGTTTGTTGAATCCTTTTATTGTGTGTTTCGTGTTTGATCTCAAGTCACACAAATACATTTCACCAAACCGAGTAACAGCCCAGCTTGGTGCCATAAGACCCAGATTTAATGGTGTAACACAAAAGAAATGTTTTACTTTAGCTTTATTAATTTTATGGATTGACATTCCAAATGCATAATACAGAACAGCTAAAATAGTAATAATAATAATAAAAAAATAAATGGCCTTGTTCTGAAAAGTTACAAAAGAGACTGGAATCTGGATTTTAAAATTTTTAGTAAAAGGGAAATAGTTTTTTTAGTTGAGCCTCTGTTTGGACTCATACAAGTCATTTTTTCCCCAGATTTGTTTATTGAGAATGGCAAATAAATCACTGTTAGGTCCAGTGAACCCCAAACCAAAATGTGTTTTTGATGAACTGCCACAGAGCAATAAATGATAGAGAGCACTCCACTTAAAAAAAAAAAAAAAAGCAGTGCCTTTCTAAATTGTTTGGTAGCTTTCAGCGCTGACATTTCCCCATGATTGCTATTTATAATGCAAAGTAAATGGCTAAATGGAAGTGCTCTGTATGCCAATAGTGACTTTTAAAGGTTTTTTTCCTTTTAACTGATATGTTCCGTACGTAGTGAAAGCAGGGAATTTGAATTCAACTTCGCCGTTCCCCTTACATTCTGATGCACTGTTTCATAAAGACTATCTCTCACTCATCCATCTAGATGTCTAGTGAGTAGAGGGGGAAGACCAGTGTATCAGTGCTGATGAGCATTTAGCAGTATCTTCTTTCAAACGGAGTTATCCAGTCAGGCTGTGTGGATGTTACAGAGCAATTTGAAGCAGACACAAGGTTATCAGCTGTAAGGTTTCACATAGATATCATATCAGCGGTGTTCAATATAGCATGAAGCTCGGCAAGTATCCCTCCAGGGCAGGTGGATCAGTCAGAATTGTTTGGTTCGTAGCGCAATGATGAGATAATAACAAAAGAAATACAGTAGGGAGAGGGCTATGGATGTTGTTCTGAACAATAAAGTGTAAGATGGAGATTTACAGTGAGCGGTAGAGAACATATTTTTACTATATACATTTACTATACTTAATTATATACACATATATTTAATACAGAAGTAACTATATATATAAGCAAATAATTACTAAGTAAAGATCCCTAGGTTTCGAACTTAGGTTTGAGTTGAGCTAGTTTTATTTGAGGATAATAATAATAATAAGAACAACAACAACAACAATAGATACTGTAAACACACAGAGAGACAAGATTTAAATAAATGAATAATAACTAATATAAAAAAATATTTTCATATATTTAATCAAACTCTTTATTATTTACATAAAAACTTCTGCAATTGTTTAATATTTTGAAATGTAGAAACTTGAATATTAATTATTTATGAAATCGGATAATCGCTTCCTGTGCTTTCAGTGTTTTAAATTAAACATTGAAAAAACCTGTATTAGCAGGGAAATTTCAGCTTATACACCCCAGATTTGAAGTAACACCATCAGAGAAAAAGAATGATACTGAGCTGTATCTTGATGTTTTGACATCAACAGTGTTTTTTTCCTTCTCTCATATAATGAGCTCCTCTCCCCAAATATGTTTTCAGGGCTTTTTTGGCAATATGTGCAGCTCAGGCTTGGGTGCCTTTAGGTAAAGCATGAAGAAGATAGCCTCATATATCTGTTTGATGATGGGTGTTTATGCTGCTGTGTGAGAGGATGATGGAGCTGCCACCGGCCAAATCTCACACAGAAGACAAGGTGGATTATTATAAATCGTCTGTCCACTTTTGGCCATGCTTTATGGTTTCACAGTGCACAATTTCTATAACTCCATGGCAGAAATTTCTAGGCAACCAAATAGAGATCTTGGGATTTGATTTGATTTGATGTAATCCAGAAGGAGAGCATTAGAAGTATCCTTCCTTCTTAACTAAATCATTCAGTACGAAATGCATGATTTAGTTCATGCGTTTGCTGAAAATGTGTAAATATTTTCTACATGTTTTCCTATTCTATAGTATACATTAAAATACTACAATTTTGTGAACTGGCTGTTTATCGGCCAACGAGCAGTTAATCTAGTCAAAGCCCCATATTATTGAATTTTGACAAATGCTTGAGTCTTCTGTGAAACTGTACTTTCAGATTTTCCAATTTTATGCTACTTTTTTCCACAAATGACAGTAAACCACAAAATGAATAAGCATAGTGATCTGTTTATTGCTTCAGAGCAAATATTTTAGACCAGGGGTGCACAGACTTTTTCAGCATGCGAGCTACTTATAAAATGACCAAGCCAAAAACATCTACCCACTATAAAAATGCATAAATAAATATCTACACTACCTTTGCGACCGACCGGTAGATCGTGATCAAAGTTTTGGGCACCCCTGTTCTAGACAATGTTAAATCCCCTCAGTGATGTGAAGGGTATTGTAATTAATTTGACATTCCAGTCAATTCCTACCTTCCTAACAACCATGAATGGTGAGGGCTATCATGTGCTTCCTCTGATACACCAACCTTATCTTTTGAACTGTAGCTTATTCGGCATTAGAAGAAAGCTCTGCACAGACACCCATGATTGAGTCATGTTGCTGTGATTGATAAACGATGGAGTATCTTCCTCTTTCTCCCTAAAAGCATGGCCCATTTTTCTTTCTTTGACTCCTAGTCATGGCTTAAAAAAAAAACATTCTCAGAACTCAAACCGAAACGTTTTTCTGAGGAGCCACTTTTGGAAAACTTAATAAGTGCAAGTCAGTCTGCTTGAAACCTGTCCTGTGTGTAGCACAGATGGTTTTTATGCATATGAGTTTTCACATGCCTCCCAGGAAAATCCTTTTCGGTTGTTATTGTTCATTTAATTGCATACAGCAAGAAAACAAACCAAACAGCAAACAAGGTATCAATTTTACTAAGATTTATCTTAGTAATCAGAGTAATAGGTGTGAAAAGTTTTTGTCTTGCACTGTTCTGTAATGTCCGGTTCTTTAGTAAAGGTGGCTATCGAAGGAGATCAGTTTGGGCACATGAGGAATGACAGAAGCCTGGTATTTTAGCTCAGCATGGTGTTTACTGTGTGAGCTGGGCTCATATGGTACACAAGTCCCATGAGATGTGTGTGTCTGTGTGTGTTTAAACTTGTGACTGCATTGTGCTTGTAGGGATATGACATATTCTTTAAAAATATATACATGCAGTACAGTTTCTGCTGTGTTACTATGTAGTAAATGTTTAAAGCCCCAAATTAGCTGATGAGAGTCGACAGTATATGGTCTACTGGTCTTAAACATACCTTTTTTCATCTGTGGTCAGTAAAGCAGGTATTTTTACTGCGAGGCACACATAGAAGAGCTAATAGCATTAACCCAGGTACTAGTTTTAACTGAGATCTCTACCTTATCAATCATATAAAAGCATAGAAAATTCAGATTTTGGAAAAAAGAGACACTTTGCAGAAAACAGGGTCCCTCATTTCTGCCGTAAGGAGATGATCTACTTCATAACCCCGTTTCCCCTCTTTCAATGGTTTTGTGCATCATAGCACTTGCAATGTTTTTCGTTGAAAATATTCATAGTTTGACATGTACTTAAGTAAAAAGTAGTTGATACTTCTACCTGTTTTAGTGTCACCATTTTTCTGGTAACTGGACCTCACATCATATTAATATTAGGGCTGTTAATCGATTAAATTATTTAATAGGAACGTAATCGCACATTTCTTTTTGTTCTAAATGTACCATATATTAATTCTTCATGTTTTTAATACTCTAAGCAACATAGACATAGAGAAATATGGATGCTTTATGCAAATGTATGTTTAGTATTAGTAAAACCAAACTCAACATAGAGCATGGAGACAAGAAATTCGTGTTGTTGTTGTGCTGTTATTATAAATGTATACAAATAAAAGTAGACATTTTACAGATTCGAATGATGTATTGTTCTTATCTGTACAATCAAAAAAAGAGAGTAATTTAAATTCATTTCGCTAATTTGAGGAAAAAACCCACAAAACGCCACCCAGAGGGTTAATTGTGTGAATCATGATGGATTTGGTGTTTGATTTGAGACTTAGCGTGTAAATAAAACAAATGTTTACTGATTACACATTTTTTTTTGTGGAGTTTATTAATTTATTTTATATCTAAGTAAAGAAAGGATGTGAATAAATGTACTGTATGTTGGCTGAAGTTTTTATTTTCCTCATTTTATATTTTTTGATATTTATTTATGTATTTATATTTTTTATGAAAATATTAAAACAGAAATGCGCTATATATATATATATATATATAAATTAAACATTTTGTTACCTAATGAATCTTGATGATGATCATGAATGTCTCTGTTCTCAGTCATGTTTACATCACTGACTCCCTCTGTCTCATCCACTTTATCTTTACTTTTTGTTGCTTTCTGCCCTGCTCATTCTTAGCTTCGTAAACTAGTCTACATCTGTGGTAAGAGCCAGGAAATTATACACCAGTGGATTGAAAAAGATGCAAAATGACAGGAAATCGGTTGATGGGCTGAAATCGACACGCAGCCAAAATAAAAAATATTGACATTTCACCAAATCAATGGATTAAAACTAAAGTAACGAGCCTGTTTTAAAAATCTAAGAAGTAGAAAGTACAGATATTTGGGTAAAAATCTAATGAGTAAAATTAAAAAGTTAATAATAGATAGTGAAGTACCAAAAATACCAATAAAAATCTACTAAAATACAGTAACGAAGTATTTGTACTTCGTTACTTCCCACTTTCGAGGTGCAATAATAACAATGTGAACCTTATTTACCTTGAAATCTTAAAAATCAAATAAACATCAGCTTATGAAGTATTTAGAGTTTTAATTAATCAGAGCCGAAATAACAAATGTGTGATACTTACCAGCTTCTGTAACCAAACAAATAAACAAAAAAGATATTTCAATGTGTGATCATGTAGTCTAATAGAATTTATAAATTAGGATGGACAAAAAGTCCCTATTATTTAGGGTGTACTCAGGCTGTACTTAACTCCTTAAGATACAATTACACAAAATAGACATATACTTTTTAGAATTTTTAGGTGCAAATTTGCAAGCTTAAATTATGGTCCCATATTCCTTTTGGAGAGGCAGAACTTTTTCAGCCAAACTTCTATAAAGTTTTTTTTTCTGATTCTTATTCTTAAATCTGACTTTGGATTATATTTGCTGGAACCTCTACCCACTTGGTTGAAGATATCCTTTCCAGATTGATAAGCAACGGTTCCTTCTCTAAGATCATGGCTGATGTCATTTCTTTATGGTTGGACTGATACCCTTATCAAGATGTAGACACACATCAGAGTGCTCCAAAATACCAAAAACTGCCAACAGTTTTGCTTTCGCAAGTTGGCCCTTGTCAAAGTCACTCAGATCTTTACAATTTTCCATTTTTTTTTCTAACTGTTTACTAGCTGCCTAATATAGCCCACCTCTTGAAAGGTACCACTGTAACAAGATAAACAATGTTATTCACTACAGCTGTCTGTGGTTTCAGTATTATAAATTTATATATAGATTTATGGCACTTAGCATACACTCGTATCCAGGGCCACATGCAAAAGTGCTTTGAAATCTCTATCAATGAAATATTCAACACTGGTTCACTATGTTGCAAATTTAGGATACCGTCCAGCCTATTTTTATTTTTTTTACAAAAAAGACATAAAATAAGATGTTATAGCTGATTGGTATACATACCACATACATACAAATCGCCCCTGTGGGAAAGCCTCCTCTGCTTGTAGGACCATATTTTTATTAAAAGACATTCACTTAGACTTTTTTGTGTTGTATGCCAGATGAAAAGGGCAATGTTCAGCCTTAATGGACTGGCTGGGTTATTCACTCAAATCTAAGTATGCAATCATAAGCTAAGGAAAATGTATGGCATTCAATCTATTGATCGGCACTCATAAATGCTCTATACTGATCACAGTGCTTGGGCTTAAGCATTTCTTAATATACTAATATTTTTGGAGAGATTAACAAAAAAATAAATACAAAAATAATCCCTTGTTTATATATTAAATTTGTTTCAAAATACCATATTGTAATGCAAATTGTTTGGTTTCTCAGCCATGCTGTAGTGAAAGGTCCTTGGTAAAATATTCAGGATGCAGTACGACTAGAAGTTCATTGCAGGTGCTGAATGATACTTCTTCCACCTTTTGGATTAGAACAGGGACATGCAGAGTGCCATTTGTAACCATATTTTAGACTTTCACACCCCAGTACACTTTGCTTTTTTCTCTCTGTCTCTTTCTCTCTTTCTTTCACACTCTCTCTCTCCCTCTCTCTCACACTCTCTCTCTCTCTCCCTCGCTCACACTCTCTCTCTCTCTCTCGCTTCAACTTGATACATGTTTTGTGTTTCATCCTCTCTGTGTAGCCTAGCAACAGGTAGCAGGCAACAGTTCATGTCCCAAATATGGTTTTCTATGGAGGAGGAGCAAATGCCACAGCGCTCAAAGGAAGCACACAGATTCACGTAAATACCAGTCAAACATCTCACACTCCACAGTATTTTTGCCCGTCAAACCAGAGCGAGCAGGCCAAGAACTCCCTATTATTATAGGCTTCTAAGGTTAGCTTTTTGCCGAGAAGCACTGCTGCTCTCGACTTCAAAAACCAGCAACATGGAAAAAATCTACGAGTGCAGATTTCATAAAGGCTTATTTGTTAGCTGAGATTAATCGGAAAATATACAGTATCATTTTTGGAATGTCTGTTCTAAAATGCTCAATGTTAAACAGATCTTTTCTATTCTGAAATCTGCCTGAGCTGCATTTAAAGACGTTGAAAAATCCTCGATTTATGTGCTCCAGTGACTGCTTCACAGTAATTGAATTATGTATTAAAAGTTGCACTTAAGCCACTGTTCTGTCCACAGAATAATCTGACCATTGTCCCTCATGTTGCTTAGCAACAACATCTTACTGCTATTACACTACATTGTACAGAAGTTGAATTGCTAATTTTTAAAATACTATTAATAATCAATAATTAGCAGTGCATTTTATTATATTGCTTTGTGTCGGCACTTCATACATGGATAAAGAGTTTGTTACAGTGATTTTATCAGGGATAAGTGAGTTTAAGGCACTCCGCTTGACATAATCCTTATAACTCATCTACCCTTGATAAGATCACTATAATACACACACTCTTAATAGTGTATTGCTGTAATCTAAGCTTGTATTTTCTCCAGGTCTCTCTTCTTTCTATATTGTTGACATATACGTTTTTTTTTTCGCTCTACATTGTGGTTATGAGTGTGGTGATTGTACAATTTTCTAGTAATTCTTCTGATCACTTTAATCTCCCATGTACGAGATTTAATGTGCATGTAGTGAGCACACAGGCAGAGCAGAAAGCAGGCTGAACACTAGGAAAGTAGCACAAGCTTACCTGAAGTACGCAATCACTTGTGTTTTAGGATTAGAATGCAAATAGCTTTGGCAAGTGCAGTGATTATGATGTTGGACTGTTTATCAAAAGGTTGTGGGTTCAAATCCCTGCATTGCCATTTCTGGGGCCTTGAGCAAGGCCTTTACCCCTCAAATAAATAAGATAATTGTACGTTTATAATAAGGACTCCTGCCAAATGGCAACATTTGGGAACCAACTGAGTCAGTATATAGCAGTCTTTGGAAAACAAAAGTTAGGCTCAAAATCTTAAAGTCTAAATTCTATTCACATTTGTTAAGAAAAGCAAACACCTGTACTGCAGGATTCTTTATTAAAATGTACCTCATGCTCCAATGAACCTTTGTATTAAGGCCAGTGGTGGAAAAGGTACAAAACACAAAACACACTTTCTTTGAGTGTAAGAAATGTTGTAATCAAGAAAATTACTGAAGTAAGGAATTCTCTTTTTAGGTTTGCAGTTGACAACTAATTTAAAATGCACTCTATTTTTTAAATTCCGTTCTTATGTTTACCGCAGGAAATGACGCTTACGTTATCAACATTATATAAAGAAATGTAACCCTAGCTGTCTGGTTTGCCAAATCCTAGGGTGTTATTTTGCTTGCTCACTCCTTTTAACATGCCTCTAGCTCAGTGGCGGGCGGTCAGGGCAAGCAAAGCCTTCTCTGCTGGCCTAAACACTATCAGAAGCTAAATTCTAATATTCGATCCATTAAATTCTATTCATTTATTCCCAACAGTTTATTCTCTTTATTTTGTAGCGTTTTCCTAGGCTGCACTGCTTGCAGTACGTGTACGTAGATGTTAGATTCCTAGTCCAATCAGATTTCAGCCTCTATGTGCTGCCATGTCAATCTAATCTGCCCAGGGCCTTCAATACTTTATACTGCTGGCCCTTTGGCCATAGAGGGCAGCTAGCTGGCCAAGAATAGCGTCAGCATTTTTCCGTTCTTTGATTGGTTGATCGGAGGAAAACTGGTACAGCCAAGTTCGACTGGCAAAACACATCTATAGCGCTGTGCACACATTAATACATCTAAGTTACACTTTTTTGTGCATACAAAGGAAGAGAAATTTATTTGGTCTCGGACATACTTAAAAATAAATGTTACCAGAAAAGCTTGACATCGTGAGGAGGTCGGCGGACCCTGAAGCTAGCTAGCTTGTCCCAGCCAGGGAAAGGGTTTGTTCACCACTTCCAGACCAGTGAATACGAGCGGTACCACTGGATTACAGCCTCTGAGGATCGGTGCAAATTATGAGTCTGTATCTCTGGTGAGTGGGTAGTATTTTATTTTCATTTGAATGTTTTTGTCATGTGTTTAGACAAATACTGATTCTAAACTGCTCCAGATGATGTACGTGGCACAGTTGTGGTTGTAGTGTAGAGGTTTGGAGTTGTCTTTCTTGCTTTTTCATATGTGAAATGCTTCTCTCTCTGTGTATGTCACGCATTGTTATATTGTTTTTGTATAGTATTGATGGTTTCTATAATTGCAACGTGATAGTGGTGGCATTAAGAGGTGGATTAAGTCGGGTAAGTCCTCACTGAAGGCCCAGGTACCAAATGCACAACCTGACACTGCTCTAGCTACATAGTTAGCTATCTCATGCATTATCCTGAGCACTATCTATAGGCTGTAAAGGCACTAATAGAGCAGATATATTTAACAGAACAGGCAACGAAGAGCAAATCTTACATTTTATACTAAATGCTAAAAGCATACGTGTTCCAAAATAATCACGATTAGTTTATGAAGAATTTTTTTACCGCTATGGCAACAAGTCCACCATTTATGATATTACAGAAAATACATTCTAAACTGCAGCATGTCTACATTTATTTTTACCATCATACAAAAGAAAAAAAAATACAAACTCTGACTCTGTAAATGATCAAAAACATATAGGGTTTACTTTCCGCTTCCTCCATCTTTTTGAATTTTATATCTGGAGCCTGTTGCAAAAATTAAACCAACATAAACTCAACGTATAACTATTGATCATGCGCAAGAAATATGTCTACAGGCACCTTAAAATATCTACTTTTATTCACATGGGATGATTCAAATTGAAAACAAATATTTACTATTTAATGTGCATTGATTAACAATGAGTTTTTAAAAGGTTATGGCTTGCATAATTTGCATCATAACTAAATAATTATTGTCCTTCTTTTCTTTAAACAATTTAAAACTTAGGATAGCTAAAGAAAATTGAGTCAGGGACGCTCAACTCTCTCCACTGTCTTAGACATTGCTGCTACTGATTTGTACTTAATTTACTACAATTTTCACATACCTTCTTTTATTTGCCTCTTGTGCATTCTTAAAATGAAAACAAAAATTAAAAAAAGGCTGAGTGCATTATTAATTCCTACTCTTTAACATTGATAAAAATATTCATTTGTATACTATATATATAGTAAAGGTAAAGGTGAATGTTATACTCAAGTTGATTTCACCATAATGCATTATTTTCCACTCTTGTTTGGGGCTTTAAAAACAGACAGTGTATCTCATTATCTCATTATGTCAGTATGTTTTCGTTCTAGCGAACGAGTTAACCGAGTTGAGTCACTCTAAAGGCATTTAATTTAAATTCAACCTATTTTAATTTTAAATGAATGATAGTCATTCTAATGATGCTGTCGGATTTTCATTTACCGAAGTGGGAATTTATGGCTTGCTAATAATAATGCTGAAGGGTACAGGCCATTTATTTTTTAAATAAATCTTTTTTTTAGTTGTTATACCTCTTATATCATTATGTAATTATGCAAGTACAATAAATCAGCAGTTATTCTAATTTCTAACAAATAAATCAATTGCAATTAAGATATGATTTTTTTATTCTGCTTTTACCCGTTTATGTGAATATTAAAGCATGTGCTTGCATGGAGCAGTAGTAACGCTACAGTAGTACAGAATTGGTAGTTGTGGTAGTAGAAGTTGTTGTTGTAGTAGCAGTAGTGGTGGTGTTAGTGGTAATATTTAAAATAGTAGTGGTAGTAGAACATTTGAAAAGTCAGTAAAAACAGTGTGTGGGGACAAAAAGCTACGGTATAAGTCGTTTATGTAAATTTTTCCATACAATTTCAATTTACAATGTACAATAACCGACATTAACTGCATTCCATGTGTTGTTGCATACCTTCTGGCCCATCTACAGAACACTACCCAGGTCCAGACGCTGATGTTTGGGTTGTGGATTATTCATAGCCCAGCAGTGACACTGACATGTTGTACAGTAGGTGTTAAAGGTGCTAATATGAGTGAATCAGTCACAGCACTGGTGCTTGGGATTATACTGTACCTAGGCATTTTACAGCAGCGAGATGTAGAAGATAAAATAAATATAAATATCACACCAGAGACTCTTAATCAGTCAGATCTGCATGATAAATGTTGTATTTTAAAGCAGAGTTAGCCATACATGTCTTGTTTTTACCTAACCTATTAACGTGTTAGCATTAAAATGCTTCAGGTTTACTTTATAGACTCAGTCAATTGGGACCGATTGGAGGGCTCAACTCACAGGGCTCATTTCTGAGCTCATTTTCTATCCAGCTCTGAACATGTTTGGTGCCTGAGGTGTAGGTGCATTAAAAATGTATGTTACAGTCTAGACAGCTTACATTCTTAATGTTTTTATTTTTTTATTTTTTTTTAGGTTGATTCAGTGCAGTCAACTAACATTGTGCACATTGGCTAGATTTTATCAGATGTTTGACAGAATTGAGTATTTTGCATTATTCTGTGGCACAGCATATATTTTGTGAATTTTAGGATATGGCTATATGATTTTACTTTGGCCTGAATTCTTAGATATTATATCTTCAGCTAAATATATCCCAGTATACTTGCTTTGTTAACATACTTAAGTATTTTTTCAAGCATTTGTATTTTACATGGTATTTTCATCTTGGGAAACCTTTACTTTATTACATATTAATGAATAATACTTTTTAGACTTCACTTCAGTATAGAACATGCTGTTCTTCAATGCTTTGAAGTAAATAAATAAATTGGGTTAAATGGAAAAGTATGGATACTCTTACTGTGGGTTTCTTCTTTGAATAGTATAAATGTCATTTTATAAATGTTAAATAAATATCACCTTACAAGAAACTTAACTTTATCAATAGTAACTTACAAGGATACAATACAAGGAGTGTATACTGTAATATTTAAATGAGCTCATAAATATACCGTAATTTCCAGGCTATAAAGCGCACCCATATATAAGCCGCACCCACTGAATTTTAAAATTATTTTTATTTTTAACATAAATAAGCCGCACCTGTCTATAAGCCGCTACACTAATGTACTTTACACAGGCTTTAACGAAAGACACGTTACACACGGTGTAACGGGTGAAATATGTATTACTGTGTGTGTGTGTGTGTGTGTGTGTAAGACTGAGGAATAGGTCCTTATTATTTTCTGATGCTCATTTCTAAGTTTTTTTGACTAACCCTTAACGCTGTTGCCAAGAAAAATTCAAAAGCAGGAGTTTTGGAAACCTGTCTGTGCTTATATAATTTCTGTTGCAACTGGAGTTAGCGCCTCAACCCAGACTTAACGCGTTCAGCGGCTTGTATCTAAACAGTAGCCGACCAAGAAACTCATTGTTCACTGTCTTCCTCCTTCCTTTTACAACTATTTCTTTCTGGAGTTTATCTTTTGGCATTGTTGTGCGTTAAAAAATCACCTGATGGAAGTTTTTTCTCCTGATGCCGTGCAGCTCAGAACACAGGTGAGGTGCGTTTTTTCGTTTCCGTTCGGAAATTTCATAGGTCTAGTGTTATGGTATTCAGTTTTTTGGCTTAAAGTGTGTGAAATTGGGAAAAACCTAAGAAAAATTCATAAATTAGCCGCTTCGTCGTTTAAGCCGTGGGGTTCAAAATGTGGGAAAAAGGCTTAAGGCTTACAATCCGAAAAATACGGTAAGCCTGTGATTCCTGTACAAAGCAAATCAATACATTTTGACAGATCAGCTTCCAGGATTTTGTTCTGTGGGGTGAGGAGATGTGGTGCATCATTGTAAATTAAGATTTTAATATTTTTATTAATAAGCTTCTGATATTCATCAACAGAGGATAAATTATATTATGAACTATTTAGCAAAGAGTGTTCACATTTACTTGTATGGACCTATCAGCTGTTATATATAGTTTAGGATCATTGCTCTATTTGCTATTCAGACCAGTAATGTTTATTTATTTATTTATTTATTTTTACAAAAAATATAAATAACAGCAAGCTACATGAGAGGTGATCTATTTATTATTTTTGTGTGAGAACAAAGCAGAGCTCAGATGTTTGAGTCCTGTGGTTGTTTACAGGTCAAAAGACTTGTAATTAATTCCTGAGTTCGATTAGCCATGGCCACTGATTTCTGTCAGTGTTGCTAAATCAAACTCATTCTGGCTTCATTATTTTGCCGTTCCATAGTTTTCACAGGTGATTAATTTCCCGGAATGCCTCTCGCTGCTGCCCCAGACAGCTTTGCGAGCATCTGAGCTGCATATTCAGCTTCATTCAAACCAGTTTGATGAGCAGCTATGAGGCCCTGTTTACCCATGGGTTTACAAGTGTGGATACAGAATCTGACTAATGCTGCATGTAGTGTTTATGCACTGTTTACTTTAAGGCTAGTGTTGGGACTGTAAAAGAACTTGCATGCAAATGAAATATTCATATGTAAAGAAATGCCATTTGGCAACTTTCTCGCAGTTTATTTTGTCTGAACAACAAGCTAGCGAGCTAACTGTGATGACCGATCTATACTTTTTTCCCCTTAGATTTGTATAGTGAGTGTTATAGATTTAACAAGATCATACATATGTATTTTGATTGATCTAAAGCAAATACTCCTTTAAATTATGAACAGTCATGTTGATTTAGCATCACTTTCTGAATTTGATGTTTTGATCTAAGGGGGTGTATTTATTTGTTTTGTTTATTTTGTTTAGCAAGAGTTAGGAAATTACTCATTATACCTGTAAGTACCGTTAGTTAAATGCAGTTCAAAACTTGACTAAGTCTCAAGGTCAGTTGAGAGACAAGAATTGAGTATTCAGATGCTGCTTAAACTCCTCCAGTCCTTTAAATGTTGTCTCAAGCATGAAACAGACATGACAGCAACAGAAACCTTAAAGTAAAGGGCAGGGTGGCACAAACACCTAAACCTGGACACATGGCAACATAAGCAAACAGAGAACATACTTCAATGTGTTCAGTGTGTACACACACACACACACACACACACACACACACACACACACAATAAAAGCGAAAGTGTTTGAAGCCAAAGTATTAATTCAGCAGTAGGAAATAGTAGATTCTTAAACCCGACAGTTTGAATTAAATGACCAGCAAAAGCTTTCGGGTTCACATTATTACACAAACTCAGAGTTTTGTAACTTGTAGGCATTTCTAGTGAGTTTGTTTATTATATATGTTTTAATTTTTAAATCCATAATCCTATCAAATATTAGTATACTTAAGATTTACCGTGCTACAAATTACAGGTTTTTTACAGTGGAATAATAACAAAAGCACACAAAAGTCATTTCCTGTCTATCACACACCACAAACGTAAAGTAGGCTAGTTTATGAAGTAAACAATGAGCAATGCAGAAGGCAACAAGAAGTATTGGGTTAACGTGGATGAGACAGAGGGAGTCATCGAGGAAAACATGACTGAGATCATTCCTGATCACCTGACCATAATCATCTTTTATCTCTTGTGTTATGTATTGTGTATCTGTACTTCTGCTTGAGTGAGGGATGTGTGTGCTTTTGCCACCTCTGCTATTCATTATGATGAACATGTGGTGCACGTTTTAATGATACCAGAACTAAAAAAATACTAGTTTATGCTGGATTTTTGGTCTCCTTGATGTTAGCATTTGCTAGCAGCTATATCCACAACTGGTTCACAATATTTTTTTTAGTCTACTGAGTAAATATGTGTAAAAGAAGAATTCTGGTATAACACATAGAGTGAATATTGCTTTATGAGTAGATTTACTTCATGTTTAGCAGACTGCTTTTTTATGCCACATATATATAATTAGTTTACATACATTTACATTGCATCAAATGTATTTCTTTGGTATAGTTAAACCATGTCAAGGTAAGTACAATAAATATTATTAATTTCAGGTAATTTGCTACTACATACCCACATGACAGTTCCCTTTCAGGAACTTGAGCTGCATCAACAACGCTTTGGGAAAGCTTCAATGTTGTCCATGCTCTGAAGACTTCCGGCTGTGTGTCCCTCCTTGCCCCAGCTTTATTACAGGGGGATACACACAGTCTCTGCATAGCTTGCTTGGGAGAGGAGCATGCTCTTCTTCCACCCTGAAAGATAACGTGTCTGCTATGCTTCACTTGATGAGCAGTCACTGGGCAAGCACCCCTAGGTGACACGACCCAGAGTGCCTCTGTGGGGCCTGGCCATTGTGCTGGGGGCTCTGTCTAAGCCCCCCCTTTGAGCCCTTGACTGAGGTAGCCCTTAGATTTCTGTCAGTCAAGACTTTCTTTCTTCTGGCTATCTCTTCTCTGAAAAGAGTTGGCCATCTTCAGGCTCTCTCTATGGCCTTACTTTACCCCAGACCAGGCTATGTCCCTAAGGTGCCCTCGTTTCCCTCGACAACCTGTCAAGCAAACACTGGACACATACGTCCACAGGACAATACTGTGGAGAAGTTGGAGCAGCTGTTTGTTTGCTACGGTCCATTTAAAAAGACTTCGGCTCCCTGCAAACAAGCATCCCCTCTCAGGTTCTATATCCTTGACCTAATATGGACCTCCCATCCATATTAGGCAGGGACTGGTCAGTCTGGCATGATTAGACTCTCATTCCCAAAGTGTTGTGGACGCAGCTCGAGGTCCTGAAGGGGAACTTCTCAAGGTTACATACAGTATGTAACCCTGGTTCCCTGAGGGAACGAGACGTTGCATCTCTGAACTCCACACATACTACATCTCTGTGAGCTTCCTCCCCTTTTCAGAAGCTAGCGTCATCTCCACCGCATGCACGTTTTATAGCTTTCTGGTCGTGAGTTCACCCTGTCTATGATGTCATGCCTCTCTGTTGGACAGATTACACACATGATTGAGAGCATGGACAACGTGGTAGCATTCCCACTGCGTTGTTAACACAGCGTTTCATTCCCTCTGGGAACCAGGTTACATATGTAACTCAGATACGTTAGCAGCAATGTCATGAATTTGGAGAAAGATTGGTGTACACATTCATAACATTTTTATTAATTAGTCCTTCAACAGATAAGATCATGGTCTACAAATACGCAGTGTTTAGGTGAAATCTGTAAAGTAAAAGTAGAAAAG
Source organism: Silurus asotus (assembly GCA_024362625.1). Lineage (NCBI taxonomy): Eukaryota > Metazoa > Chordata > Actinopteri > Siluriformes > Siluridae > Silurus > Silurus asotus. The sequence goes on from MU551642.1 coordinate 2,011,360, forward strand.
TCAGTAAAATCCATGAACTGAAGTCTATAAAGTCAATGAAATAAAAATAGCCAAGTCAATGCAGTTAGTAAAGTCAGTACAATCTGTTAGTAAAATTAGTAGTCAGTCATCAAGTTTGTTAAAGTAAAAGCAAAAATGGATAATTTATAAAAGTTAGTAAAGTCAGCAAAGACTTTAAAGTATAAATAGTAAAGTAAGTGCATTAAAAGTAGTAGAAAGTTAGTTAAGTCTGTAAAGTTGGAAAAATAGAAAAGATAGTAAATTAAAAAGTTAATTTTGTTAGGTCAGTTGGGATGGTAATATGATATTATCAAAATAAAGTCATTAATTCAGTATGGCAATTTAAATTTTACAGTTTTGGATGGAGAACGTTGGATGCTGAAGTCCGTCTTTACCGTCCATTTCTACAGTCCCAGGTTGAAATAAAAAAAAAAAGTTTTTAACAGTTAAATACAGAGCATTATATACGTTATAAACATTGACCTTTTCAAATGTTTTACTTGCTAGTCCCTGAATTGTACAAAAGTACAAAACAGTCCAGAGCAATACAGTGCAAGGAAAAAAGTTGTGTGTGTTTGTGTGTGAGTGTGAGTGTGTGAGAGAGTGTGTTTGTAGATATGCTTTATTTATCTACATACTGATAAAACCCCATAAACCACACTCTCTTACATGATAAGAGCCCACCCTGTCACAGCCTGTAGTCTGGGAGCTGCTTCTTTAAAGATACAGTCTTCCATCACAGCAAAATAAAACACGATCAGTCTGAAATGCAGCTACTGATAATGTCGGCACTACATCTCTTTATAGTGTGAAACCTGAGAGGAGGAAGATGAACTTCAGTACATGACACGGCTTTGCGTTGTCGGTGAAGTTGAGCCTTAGAGAGAGATTTCAAGATGAAGATGAAATTATAAGATGCCGACAGAGAGACATGGGGTAATTATGTATCCTAAAATAGTCAAACCAATGCTTTTCTCCACATTCATTTTACTTCCAGCTGTCTAATGTAGCTGCTTCAGTTATGAACATGCACCAAATCCACACATCCAAGTATGTAGCTGGGCATGGCATGTCTGTTATTCCAACCTAAAGATAGAAATAAGAAAATAGTGTAGCCAGATGGATCCTGGGATGATTTCTTGGTGAGGACAAAGGTTCGGGTTAATTTAGTACCTGAATGCTCAATGTCCAGGTGTTATTTTTTTAAATAATGTAATTTTGTCCTTAAAATAAGCAAGGACATAAAAAATCTAAATGTTCTCTAAAAAAAGCAGTTCTTGTCAGCTTAAACAAACAAGGACAAAAACTGTGGGAAATTACACCAAAGATCTGGTTTACTACAAGCTTGTATGTGTCAAGAAATACTCGAAAATTAGATTTCTAATCAGCAAAATGTACTGCAGATTTTATCTTTCAAATGAGCAAAAAAGGCACATTTGTTTTCTCATAATAATTTTGCAATAATGACACTATTAAAGCTGTAAAATTGTATTTACATTAAGTATTCTCTACATGCTCACACACCCGACGCTAAGAGCACTTTAACACAGCCTGTGACAGGGTTTTTTTTTGTTTTTTTTTCTCTAATTCATATGCACCATGACATCTTAGCAAGCGAATATATTTTAGATATCGTCAAACTGATCTTCTATTTATAGTTATTAGATCACAGGAAATAAATAAATACAATTATTTTCAACTTTAAATTGTCAGATACTATTGCCAGAACATACTGCTTGTGTCTTAAAATGAGTCAAAATGTTAAGAAGTAGAACGTGTAATTGTTTTGTGTTTGGTTTATTATAATTGTAAACAAAAATATATGCTAGCTGCTGTATATTTATATTTAAGATATTTTCACAGAGGACACACTCCTGTCTTTGTTTCTACCACTTTACCTTTAATTGGGATAATGTTTTCAGCTGTTATTCTGAAAATTTCAACGTCTCTTGTCAGCATATGACCAAATATAATCAGGATTTAAATTTAATTATCTGACAGCTCTTCATGTAGAGCTCTGATGGCGGCGTTTCTGTATCATGCTTACGCATGCCTTCTTCTTTGAATGATAGAGATTTAACCTGCATTTGTGGATGACATGGCAAACGGTGTCCACAGACAATGATTTTTGGAGATGTTAATGAGCCAAGCAGTAATTTCAAACAAAGATTCATGACGGTTTTAAATGCAGTGAAGCCTGAGGGCCCGAATATCACAGGCATCCAATATTGATTTTCACCCTTGTCCCTTGTGCGAAGAATTCTCCAGATTCTTTACAACTTTTAATGATGTTATTTACTGTAAAAATTCAATATTCAACTGTTTTGCAATTTTATGTTTAGGAACATTATTTTGAAATTGTTCAATGATTTGTAGACACAGTCTTTCACAGAATGGTGAAGTTCTGCCCATCTTTACTTCTGAAAGACTGTTTCTCTTAGATACACTATTTATTCCCAATCATCTCACTGGCCTGTTGTTAATGAATCCAAATAGCTCCAAAATTTTCCAAGACTTTGGTTGTCTAATCTGAACATTTGTTTTTAAGACTTGTTGAAGCCAAATAAAAAATGACCTCATTTTTTTCCCTTAAATGGAACATTTTCCCTCAGTTTAAACATTTAATATGCTTTCTACATTCTACTGTGAATAATATATACGTTTATGAGATTTGCAAATCATTGCATTATATTTTATTTAGATTTTTCACAGGTTTCCAAATGTTTGGAATTGTGGTATCTTTGCTAACTAATTTTGGTTAATGTATTATAATATAAATAAATTACCTTTAATTGGGAATATGTTTACATTTTATGAGATTTGCAAATCATTGCATTATATTTTATTAATATCTTTTAACTTATTTTTAAAACTTTTTTGGAATTATAGTATCTTTGCTTACTCATTTTGTTGACTTGCATTCCAGGCCTTAAGCTTGAGATCGCATGCATTATAAGAATGATTATTGAATTAAGGTTGAGAATATCGGACAATAAGCATGCAGATGTACATTAACCCTCTGGAATATGGACAGCTCATTATGCGACCCATTGTCTACGAAGCTGTCACTCACAGCATGTCGACGCCTCTTCGCATATGGCCTTTCAAAGTAAAAAGTGTCTTTTAAATTTTAAATCAAAGTATTGTTTAATGTGAATCAGCAGGCAGGATGATTTTCACATGATTTAAAAAAAAAAAACCTACATTAGAAGATCTGTTCTCAACAAGTCTCGTGAAAACATGTTTTCTATCGGTTTTGTGGCCTTTTTTTTTTTTGCTTTTTCAAAAACCCTCAGACACCCTCAGACTCCAGAGGGTTAACATTGTTATATATTCCTTTTTTATATTGCTTTTTACAGTGGGGATTGTCCCGAAGCAGCTGTATAGATCTAAATATGGGACAAGTATAAATGTTAAAGTCATAAATTATTTCTTATTTTTGCACTAAAGGGCAAGTAAATAGTGAAGGTTATAGGGAAAAACTCCCTGAGATGGTATGAGACTAAAACCTTTGGAACCAGTTAACTGCCCGGTTGGTTCAGTACTGGAGTTCCTTCAGGAGCAGTTCGCTTTAAGGTTGTCTCCTTCCACCCTGAAAGGTTAGGAACCAGAATCAAAAGGAAACCAATCCCCATATGGTTGACACTAAATGCCCTTTAATTATTGTTTTACTGTTGTTGGGATTCTTTTTAACTGTTCAGTGATGGACACTTGAGTGCCGAATTGTTCATGGCAATTTGTATTTCCAGGCCTTTTTCTATTTTCTTTATAATTCTCTATCATTTAAACCACTGATCGTTGAAGTGAATAACATTTAACCTTTAATTGGGATCATGTTTTCAGATGTTAGTCTGAAAAAAATTGTCTTGGATAATGAGTTATAGCAGAATCTACACAGTGCAGTGTGTAGATTCGAGTATTTCAACTTGTAGCTTGTAGCAAATGTTCAATGATGGAAACTTCAGTGCAAAACATTACATGAAAATTTAAGTTTTAAGATAGTTGTTAAATTTTCTGTGCTGATCTATTTTCAATTTAATTTTCTAACATTAAAACCACTGACAGCTGACACGAATAACATTCATGTTCTTGTTACAATGAAACCTATCAAGGGATGGCATATATCAAGCAGAAAGTTCAGTCAGTTTTCAAAGCTAATATTTTGGAAAAGGTCAAAATAGGCAAGCATTAGGATCTGAGAGACTTCTGCAAAAACCAAATTGTGCTTGATTAAGTCAGAGCATCTCCTAGTACACAGAACATTATAGCCACCTGATACTGTGTTGGTTTACCTGATGTCCCTTTTGGTGCCAAAACAGTCCTGACCTATCAAACATTAACAGCATTAACTTCATCAGCAATTTGAGCTACAGTTGCTCATCTGTTGAATCGGACCTCATGGGCCAGCCTTCGCAAACCACGTGCATCAGTTACTCTTGGCCGCCCATGACCTGCCGGTTTACCACTGTTCAAATTCCTTGGACCACTTTTGATAGATAGTGACCACTGCAGACTGGGAAAATCCCACAGGTGCTGCAGTTTTGGAGATGCTCTTACCCAGTTGTCTTGCCATCACAATTTGTACTTGTCAATCTCTCTCAAATTGCCCATTTTTTCTGCTTCTAACACATCAACTTTGAGGACAAAATGTTCACTTGCTGCCCAATAAATCCCACCTACTAACAGGTGCTATGATTAAAAAGATAATCACTTCACTTCTCGGTATTCATAGGGTTTTGCCTGATTGGTGAATACAGTGGTAACTAGCAACCAAAGTTAAACAGAACAAGATCAACTGGTGAACCAGATCATGGGTGCTAAAAAAATACACTGATGCACATGGACTGTAAATAATAGACTGGCTGGTTACCAGTGGAGGCAGTGTAATGCTCTAAGTAAAGTTATGCTGGCAAGCCTTAGATGTGTATGGATGTTCCTTTGACACGTTCCACATACCTAAACATTGTTGCAGACCAAAAACACCCCTTAATGGCTTACATAAAGTCTAATATCAGTGCCTTTTCCTGCAGGATAATGCTCCTTGCCAGATTAAAAAATTTGTTTAGGAAAGGTATGAAGAACAAGACAAAAAGTTTAAGGTGTTGACTCATACCCAAATCCCCAGATTCTAATCTGCTCGAGCAACTGTGTAGCATGCTAAACAAAAAGGTCTGATCCTAGAAAGGTATCTCAGAGGATCTGCTGCTGGCGTCATAGTGCCAGATACTATATCACACCTTTAGAGGTATTGTGCCTTGGTAAGTCAGAGCTGTTTTGGTTGTACAATTGAGAAGTACAAAATAAAACAGGTGGTTTTTGGGTAATGGCTGAACAGGTATGCTGTGACAAACGTCTGCAGAAGCTGCAACATGGAAACTGAACTGGAAATTGTGTGGCAAATATACAAGGGTTTTTAAAACGTGTAAATATTTATTATTACACTAAGTTTTTAAAATGTAAGATGTCATTAAGCATTTTATAAAAAAAGTCTATTGTCAGAGCTTTGTTAAAGTAAGACATTAGCTTAATAGCTAAAAGTTTAAACACTGGAAAGTCTTTACACTTTACTGGTCACATGACAGGCTGCATTGTCTTAGTAACTGTAGGATAGAGAAAAAAAAAAAAAAAAACATCTGGAACTACCTTGTTTTATGGATGTTCCCAAATATCAAATGTGACTATAAATGAATAAAAAGTAGACTTTCATTATTTCCCTGTGAATGCACAGCCTATTGTGTTTTATTATCCTCCCAATATAATTTATGTATACTGAAGTGCTGTAGCGTTATTGGTTCAGGCAGAAATAGTCGTTCATCATGTTCAGTATTGAGCTGCCACGATGACTGACAGAAGTGAACAGGATGTAATGAAACTTTAATGGCTTCTGGTACGTCACATGCCGAAAATAGAGGCGGAAAAATATATAGTGTGTGATTTCCTAGATTCCCTGCTGAATTTGCTAAATCTATTACAGTTTAGCTTATTTAAAGTGTTTTTTTAAGATGAGTTTTTTTTTTTTTTTGCAAGATATTGTTGTCGTGTTTTGTAAAGGTTGCGTTTGGAATTTAGACCTTAGCAGGATGCATGAAACTTGTTGTACAATAGAAATGTTCAAAGAAATCCAGGGAGAACCTGTGATAAACGGTGTGATTATAGCCTCTCTCTCATCGACTGTGTGGCATTACGGATTAGCAGTAGCCTCAATCACAGCGTGGAAATGTGGCGGTGTTATATTCACCCACACATTTTGAAAATGTCACCGGTCTTGCAGCGAACAGCGCTGAAAACTGCACATAACGAGAAGTTCTGCAATCGCTGAGTTGAACGCTAGTATAGTGATCGAGCTCTCAGGAACCATTAGCAAAATGAATGATCAATTCAGAGACAGCAGGCAGGAGCTCTTTCAAAGAAAAGTTGGTTTGAAAGGCATTGCATTCTCAGAGTCCCCGTGTGCTCGCAGAAAGGTCTTACACTCTTCCAGCGAAAGCTGAAATGCAGCATTGAAAGCTGAAACGTTGCATTTGCCAGTTTTACGCTCGTCAAAGTTCAAGTACATCTTTTCATTTTTTTTTTCCGTTTTTTTACCTTTCACAGTCAGAAGATTATTATTGTATGGATTCATGTTTGCATGTTTGACTTTAAAGGCTTCAGGGCCTCTTGAGAAAACCTTGTGCATTGGCTTGACCTTAAGAAACCCTGTTTGTGTGTTTTCTCAGGGTTCTCAGGTTTCCTCCTATCTCCCACAAACATACTATAAAATGCCAATGTGTGTGTGTGTGTGTGTGTGTGTGTGTGTGTGTGTGTGTGTGTGTGTGTGTGGTGGCTTGAAATAGACCATAGAATAATGAATGAACAAAGGGGGACCATTACACTTTGTTTGTTGCATGATTTAAGCTAATATATTGGATAAACACTAAATTGTTTATTCAGTGTTATTTCCATTTGGGGAAACTTTTACATTAACTTCACTACATTTTAAAAGTCAAATATCTTACTATTTACTCAACTACATTTTGGAAAATCAGTCATTCCTTTTTATTTATGAGTGGATGAAAACATAACTGGTGAAGCCTGCAGCAAGCCACCAATCAGGGTAGATGTGTTTTAAACTTCTTTTGATTGTCGCTTGGTGATATCTACTTAAATAAATCAGTTAAACAGTAAGCAGACCATTTTGAGAGTAATTAATGATTTAGGAAACTGACTATGATTTGCCACAGCACCCATGGCCTTATTTGCATTATTGTTTTTAAATAGTTGAAAATCAGTTTTTAGGCACATGATCATGTTAATAGATATCATGTTTGACTCATTAATATCATTCTATTAATAGATTAGTGTGCTAAGAGTAACATTGGAGTATTTTAACAATTATAATAGGACATTATAGCTATAATAAATCATAATAAATCATCAAGTGAAAGTTTAAAATGAGCACTTTTACTTTTACTGAAGTAATAATTTACCTACTGTATCTCTACTTTAACTCAAGTACATTGTAATTTGTCCACCACTGTTTACAGATATATTATTGTTATGCATCGAGCACATGAAGCATTTGCAGTAACGAATTGTTGCAACAAGTGCATTGCAACAAGTTGCAACATTAACGGTTTCTAGTAGTATATTAGCCTTGTCTGGATGCAAAAAAAGGTCCAGACATCTCTGTTTAGAAACCCATATACCAAAACAAATCTACAGGACGATGTTCTTAAACTGAAATTATTTTCAGAAAATAGAATTGGAACATTATATTCTGACTGTGGTGCAAAAGCATCACAGACATTTTGACAATGTTTGTTTACAATGGTGTCTGATTACAAACCCAATTGAAGCAAAATGGGCTTTTGTCATGTATACATTACAGCACAGTGAAATTATATCTTTGCATATACCAGCTGGAGTCAAGGCCAACCATGATGCGGTAACCCCGGGAGCTGAGAGGGTTAAGGGGATCGCTGAAGGGTCAGGGAGTGAGAGCTTGGTAGTACTGGTGCTTAAACAAACATTTTCATCAGTAACCCAGAGCCTTAACCTTTAATCTACCACTGGCCATGTGTAGTCTTATTTCCATTTTACAGCAACTTTGTTCAATGTGTGACATTCACAGTGTAAAGTAATTAACACTCAGCTAGCAACACATCTTAAACAAGACAAATAGATTTTTGCAGAATGTATTTTATACCAGCTCCTTACCCCTTGACATGCAAATAGCAAAGGCGAGATTATTAACTTTGTCAGGCAGAATTTAGGCAGAAGAGACAGTTGCAGTTGTTGTATGCAAACATTTTAAAAAATTATAGCTAACACAACAGAGTTATCAAAAAAAAATAGAAAGAAAAAGAAAGAAAATACAAAACCAAATCAGGAGCCTGGTAAATTCAAACATAAAAGGAGGCTTAATACATTACTTTATAACAACACTGAGCACTTCATGTCACATTCAAGTAAGTTCATATTTATAGGTTATTTGAGCAACTGAAACTGAGTGGATGTAATCAGACGTCAGGACCCTTAAACATGATCATGAGTGAGGGTTTTGGGATGTGTAGTCCTTGGCAACCATATTTGCAGGCCATGATGATGTTGCTTAGGAAATAGCATAGATTTTTCTGTATTGAGATATAAATGTACATAGATATGTTTCGACATGTTTTTTTTCAAAATGAATTTGTGTTACGGCTTAAGGCCAATGCATGTTAGAAACATTTGGCAACCCACCTGTTTTATCCGGGTTGGGGATTGGCACTCTGCAACCCCCAGTGTTTTGGTTGGTTTCCAGCCTGGGATCCTTAGCTACTATAACATCAGGGAGCATGGTCTTTGGCTCGAACGCAATAAACACCCAGTTATTTCTCCATATATGTAATATAATTAATGTTTTCTTTACCTTTAAGTGGGCATGCATTAGGGTAAGAACCTGATATGTCAGATATTCCTGGTCCTATCTTGATTGGCACTTTATTCAAGGGAAAGAACCTGTGCAATGCATTTGCTATTGATTGTTCCTCTACCCCTTTCAGTATGCTGTCTCTAGTCATACAGCACCTAGTTATTCCAGAAGTGCTGCTTTGCTAACGTTGTATTAATTTCTAAAGCAAACAAGGCCAAACGACGATTATTTTCCCCTAGATTCACTCCAGGGCTGCCCTTGCCCTGAGGGCACTGCACTGGCTGCAAGGAGAGCAGATGGGCACTGAGCTCTGACGCTGGCCATTTCCAATCTGTCCTCAGCTACTGTAATGACACTGGCCACACTTTAATTAGTGACTCCAGCAGCGATGCAGAATGGGAGCAGTAAAGCATGATTTGCTGGCCTTCAGAGCATTGCTTACCAACGATTTTAACCAGCTGCAAATCTACACACAATTCGCTTGCCTATAAATCCCCTTTCTGTCTTGTGTGCTGTTTTAATGCATAGTAAAAATTTAACCAAGTCATTGCTGGGTTGCCACAGCGGCTGAGGTACATGAAGTCCAGTAGCTCATTATCACATATCAAAGTAAGCAGATCCTGTGGAGTTTTTCCTTGCGGCAAAACAGAAGGATGTCAGAGTGAGATACTGTAGAGAGAGAGAAAGAGAGAGAGAGACCCGATAACCTGTATAACATCACTCTATCTATTATGTATGAAATTTATTTTCTTCTTTATGACATTTAATTAGAGCCTACTGTTACTGTTACATCCAGGCATTTGATCGAAGCACACCTTCTTTTAATCAGCAAGGCCAAATTCCTCACTTGCTTGGCTGAATTGTCTGCACCCTAAGACAGCTAATTTATCTGGGGATGTCGGGCAGAAGCAGTGAGGGTACAGAGATTAGTTTGAGTCAGGGAAGAGTTAGCGCTGCTGAACAGAATGCATCATGACAGTGCTCTCATATCTATTCCTGATCCCATGCTAATTAACACCATGATCTGGATTCCAGAAGCACAAGGACCATGTGATGCTTCCCTGGTAGTATGTGACGCATCGCAGGGCATGCATGATCGTGGCTAATGCCAAACAAAAACCTGGAGGCCTTTCCTCTATTTGCCTACTCCACAAAAACATACACCAAATGATGTACAAATGATACTCTTAATGCTTAGAATGTTTTCTTATTGGTATTGATTCTTCTTATAACTCCAAATCGTGTCTCTGTGGATTTTATTCCGACATGTGTTGAGGCTGGTGGCACTTTTACTCTTGACTTTAAGGCCTGACTGAACATGCCCTTTAAAATAATAATGCTTTATATTCCCCATGAAACACTGCTGTCTTAAACTAAGTGGTACATGTACACTAAGCATAATGTGAATAGCTACAAAAGTAGAATGAAAAAAGCATTCAGATGTCCATATGTTGTTCAAATTGTCAGAACCAAAATTTTTAGTCAGTGTCTATTGATGAAATATTACTTAAACCCATGTGTTTGTAAAATACAGGTCCCTGGGGTATGAACACTGGAATAATTCAGTAAAAAGTATTTTTTCTTCATGTAAATTATAGTACATTACTTTTAAAAGTAAATATTCATCCACAGTTTTAGTTTATTTACATTAAATTACAAATCAATTGTGACTCTCATATAAGGCTTTTGATTAGGGCTACATTTTGGTTTTTTTAATATTTATTGCATATTGTATACATACTACACTAGTAGTACTACATACTATTGTATACATACATACACTTTGATCGCAATACAATGCATAAAGCAATGCAGATAGCAGTTAACAGACCCAAGTAATAATAGAATGTGTGTGTGTGTGTGTGTGTGTGTGTGTGTGTGTGTGTGTGTGTGTGTGTGTGTGTGCCACCCTTAGTCACAAAAGGAATGTTTATGACTGCAAATACAGAAGCCGGTTTACCTGTAACTTTAGCCATGGATTGGTTGTTGGTGCAAGATGTTTCATTCAGAGAATAAAATCTCTTAGAATTTTCATACATAGATTAAAGTTGATCAAATAAGCACTTGTAAATAAGGCAGTTGTGCAGTCAAAATGTTTTGTTGAATGGTCAGAAGAGAATGGCCAGACTGGTTCAAGCTTACAAGAAATATAGCATTAACAAAAATAATCATGTTTTACAAAAGTAGTGAGCAAGAATGAATTTCACAATAGATACTCTGTGATATTTATTTCTATAATGTAATTAATTGTTATTTAAATCATTTTTTTAAACATTAAACATAACTATAAAAATACATTTAAGAAAAGCACAATTGGAATAAAAAAATAAAAAATTGAAAAATGAGGTGCAATAATCTTAGACCTGCCGTGGGGCGAATTAGAAAAAAAAAAAAATCTTGGACATGAAGGATAAAACTCTCCAGTATGTGAGAAACTTAAAATGCAATGCAATTTTGCTGCCAACATTTAATACATTTCCCCTTTTGTATGCATGAATACAAAAGTAGTATTTCTAAAATGTTTTGCTTTTTTTGATTTTTGTGAATGGGGTCAGCCTCCAAATATAAGTGGTGCCTTTTTGGTTTGATGAGTGTCCCTGTACGCACACCCATTGCACCTGATGCAGATTGTCAAATCCTCTTCCCTTTATTAAGTTTAGTTGCTTGGATACCAGTTGCTTTTTTTTCCCTAAAGTTGAGGACTGACATTTCTGCTTAAGCCAAGTGTGAAATAAATTTCATGGTCAAACGCTGTGGTTATAACTACAGTAGATTCAGGTTTGAGACTTCAGCAACAAGTGAACTCTAATTAGCAAGAACATGGAAAAAAAAACTGTGAAAAAAAAACCTTAAAGACATATTATGGTTTATAGGGAGAACATTATGTCAGATGGCCAAAAGCCCAGAGGAAATAGAGTAACCAGCAGGCTTTATGTCAATGTGAGAATGTATATCATAGTATATGCTGATTTTGGCATAGCATTATGTACACTATATGAAAAAGTACTGAGACAGTTGACATTTCCAGCCATATGTGGTTCTTCTCCAAACTGTTTTCACAAAGTCGGAAGCACACATTTTGTAGGATGTCTTTGATGGGGTAGCATTTAGTTCTTTCTTTACTTAAACTAGGAGACCCAAACCTGCTCCAGCATGACCATGCCCCAGTGTATAAAGCAAGTTGGAAAACTGACTGCACCCTAAGCCTTCTCACCTGTCATCAGTTGAATAAAAGTAAAGATACCTTACTGCAAAACATACTCTATTACAAGTTAAAAATCAATTCCAATATGACTTGAATAAAAGTCTAAGAAAATCTGACTTAAACAGAGAAGCTGCATCAGCAACGTTTTGGGAACTCTTCCGCATTGTCCACACTCTGAATCACGTGTGTAATCAGTCCAATGGAAAGCGCTGCGTCACTGGCATGGTGACATTACGACCAGAAAGCTATAAAAGCGCATGGAGTGAAGCCGGCACTAGCTTCTGAAAAGGGGGAAGTTCTGCATGGATGCCAGCAGTGTAGACTGGAGACGCAGCGTCGCGTTCCCTCAGGGAACCATGGTTACATATGTAACCTGGAGAAATTCTGCATATCCAGCAATATTGCATCACTATTTTATTTGTTCATTTAATACTAAAGGTTCTTCTGCTCTGTGAGATAAAACTGTAATTGTATTTGTTAATTAAAGACACCTTTTTAAAAGATTGCTTTACTTTCAGGAACTTAAGCTGCATCAACAATGCTTTGGGAACCACCAGACTGACTAGTCCCTGCCTAGTGTGGAAGAGCGCAGCTAGGTTGATGGTCAGAGGAGCCAGGAGAAATGGCAGACACATAGACTTTTAGGGTGAAAGGAGCCAACCCTTTAACTAACTGTTCCTGAAGGAATTCCAGTACTAGGAAGTTAGCTGGATCCAATTGGTGCAAGTCGCACCATGACATGAACAGGCGCCATTAACGGTGTATGACCTCCTCATGAAGGGAGCTTTGGATTGAAGAAAGGTCTCTACCACAGTCTCCACAGGTCTGGGTGGGGGTGGACCATTGTACCCCCTGACTGAGAGAGAAAGATCCCTCCAAAAATAAATTTCCGTGGGAGGGTGTTCAAGAAGTTCTGTCAGGTCTGCAAACCATGGTCTGCCCGACCACCGTGGGGCAACCAGGAGAAGACGGACTCAGTTTTGGCAAACTCTCTCCAGAACTCCCGGAAGCAGCAAAACAGTAGGGAAGACTTACAGATGTCAACAGTACCATCTCACAATGTAGAAGAACCATTAGTAATAAATGTACAAATAAAATAGGGATGCAATATTGCTTCCTATGCAGAATGTCTTCAGGTTACGTATGTAACAATGGTTCCCTGAGGGATCGAGAAGCTGCGTCAGCAACGTTTTGGGAACTCTTCCGCATTGGCCACACTCTGAATCACGTGTGCAATCAGTCCAATGGAAAGCGCTGCGTCACTGGCATGGAGACATCACAACCAGAAAGCTATAAAAGCGCATGGAGTGAACTAGCTTCTGAAAATTGGGGAAGTTCTGCATGGATGCCAGCAGTGTAGCCTGGAGACGCAGCGTCGCGTTCCCTCAGGGAACCATGTCATATGGAGAAATTCTGCATATCCAGCAATATTGGATCACCATTTTATTTGTCCATTTAATACTAATGGTTCTTCTACTTTGTGAGTTAAAACTGTTATTGTATTTGTTAATTGAAGACACCTTTTTAAAAGATTGCTTTACTTTCAGGAACTTAAGCTGCATCAACAATGCTTTGGGAACCACCAGACTGAATAGTCCCTGCCTAGTGTGGAAGAGCGCAGCTAGGTTGATGGTCAGAGGAGCCAGGAGAAATGGCAGACACATAGACTTTTAGGGTGAAAGGAGCCAACCCTTTAACTAACTGTTCCTGAAGGAATTCCAGTACTAGGAAGTTAGCTGGATCCAATTGGTGCAAGTCGCACCATGACATGAACAGGCGCCATTAACGGTGTATGACCTCCTCATGAAGGGAGCTTTGGATTGAAGAAAGGTCTCTACCACAGTCTCCACAGGTCTGGGTGGGGGTGGACCATTGTACCCCCTGACTGAGAGAGAAAGATCCCTCCAAAAATAAATTTCCGTGGGAGGGTGTTCAAGAAGTTCTGTCAGGTCTGCAAACCATGGTCTGCCCGACCACCGTGGGGCAAACAGGAGGAGACGGACTCAGTTTTGGCAAACTCACTCCAGAACTCCCGGGAGCAGCAAAACAGTAGGGAAGGCTTACAGATGTCACCTCGGCCACACCAGCGCCATGGCATCCAGCCCTAGAGGGGCTGGGGTGTAAGGGAGAGCCAGAGGGGACAATGCGACATCTCTTTGCAAACAGGTCCACCTGAACGCTGTGAAATATCTTCCAGATATGTTCCACCCTCAGCCCTTGCCACAAAAAGGCATCTCCTCCCTTGTTTGGAGGGCCCAGGATGAGACCCGAGCTAAATCATATAGCCTCTGTCGACAGTATGCAGAACCCACAAATACATGTCTGGCAGGGCTTCCCAGGCTACCAGGTAGTTTCTTAAGGCTATCAATCTCTTGAGACGAACCTCTGGTGATCCTACGCTCTGGTGCAGCTTTAGGGGCCTATTGAGAGGTGACAAATTCTCCAGGTTTACTACAGTACAGGGGGGAACCCAAGGAAGGTGCTCACTGAAGCTAGCCATGCCCTTAAACACTGAGCATGGCAGGGTTAATGAAGCAGCTCCCTGAGGGTGCCTGGGCGGGGTGGGCATTGTATAATGAGGTGTACTCCGCAAAATATCTTGAGTCAGGATTTCTTCCCTCTTACTGAAAATGACAGTTCTTAGATCTTTGGCCCAGAGTGTCACACAGGATCCCTAATAGGGGATGTTAAACCTGTTAAACCTGTTTCTGAACCTCCCAGTCTTGAAAGGTGCTGGTTTGATCTTGGAGCTGCACCCCTCTGTATTCACAAAGACACCGAATAGGTCAGTCTGCACTAGCAGGGCATCCACCAGAACAGCTCTATTACAGTCAGAGGGATCAGGGTAAGCCATAGGTGCCTTTTAGCAGACACAAGGGCCAACGCCCCCAGCAGTCTTCTTAGTGGCCCTCAGAGATGCGTTGCATGGCGGAGCTCCTGGACCACCCCTGGCCACCCCAGATGTTCCCCCACATCCAGCTCTAGTAGCAGCTCAGCCTGATAGTTATGCAACATTGACATGGTGTGCAGGCATGCTGCGGCTTGACCTGGTGAGGTGTGCGCCTTGCCCACCAGCGCCAACGTTTTTCAAAGGGGCTTGGTGAGCAGCGTTGTTGTTTTCAGGGACAATAAGACACCCAGAGAGAGATACCTGGCAACCCGGGGCACCAACCCATAACCACACACTTTCAGTCCAACAATAAGTAGAGAGAAACTATAGGACTTAAAAGGCAGACAGAAAATGGCTTAGCCTAGAACCTGGACATTTCATTGTTCAGATATGAAAAGAAGGGCAGACACCGACGCAGAGGTTGTGATGCAGGTTGCAAAAAGCCCTCGTCAAGCTTGCTGGACAAGCAAACTTTCAGCTCATCAACTGGCCAATTTATACCCAGCTTGGCTATGGCATGGGTCACAACCTTCAGTAGCTCCTTGTTACAAACAGGTTCACAGAACGTACACTGCCCCCACTCCTCGGAGGAAGAGAGGCAGGGCTGAATGCTCTTGTCACAATAGCATGCTATGCTCCCATGCAAGCCACACACGGGCTGTGTGTATAAACCCCTGGGGGCAGTGAGGAACACACAGCCAGAATGTGTGCTTAGTTTACTTTCTTGCTTATTATTCTTTTTTACCACTTATTACCACTTATTATTTAGACAAACACACATAGAGCACTTAATGTACAAACAGAAGCTAGCTCCGGCTTCACTCCATGTGCTTTAATAGCTTCACTGGTTGTGACATCACCCCACCGGCAATGCCACGCTTTTCATTAGACTGATTACACACGTGATTCAGATCGTGGACAATGCAGAAGCATTCCCAAAGCATTGTTGATGCAGCTCCAGTTACTAAAAGGGGAACTAACAAGCAACAGAAGATAAAGCTGCTGTGCAAAGTGTACTTGGTAACTGTCATTGTCGGTTTAAATATAGTGAATTAAAAAGTACATATAGTGAATGTAGTTAAGTAGAGAGTAAAAGTTGCTTAAATATTTGATAATCAGTAAAACTAGAAAGTAGCCAAATAATTACTGAAGTACGGTAACAAAGTACATTTACTCAAATAATTTTCACCACTGCTTTAATAACACCCTTTTGGCTGAATTAGCACAAATCTCCACAAGCACACTCCAAAATCTAGTGAAACGTTTTCTCAGAAGATGTAGTGGAGGTTTTTATAACAGCAAATCGGCCCTAGATGTGGAATGGTATGTTAAAAATTTTGTCCATATCGTGTAGATTCAGATTTTACTGACAGGAAAAAAAGACAAATCAAACTTATTTCTCTGTGTTACTTGAATAGAATTTTTTCTTTCTAACAGCTGTTACATGAATGCAGCTCTTAACCCTGGAGGTGAAAGCATTCAAATCAGCAAAACAGGCCACATTCGGATTTATCCGTGCTTTCTTATTTTTCAGATTCGAGAGCAGATGCGTCAGCACAGAAAATAGATCACGCTGTCATCGGCGGAGTCGTCGCTGTAGTCGTATTCGCCATGCTCTGTTTGCTCATCGTCCTGGGTCGCTACTTTGCCAGACATAAAGGTAGATCATGCGAACGATTTTTGTTTGCAAACTTTTTATTGGCATTTCCCTATATGCAGAGCCTCTCAAAATACTTTCCCATATCTCTGTTACAGGAACTTATTTTACGCACGAGGCCAAAGGAGCAGACGATGCAGCGGATGCCGATACAGCCATCATCAACGCCGAGGGAGGGCAAACCAACACGGATGACAAGAAGGAATATTATATCTAACTCTGACTTTGTTAGCATCTCTCCTGTATCTCTGCTGGACGAGAAGCAAAAGTTTTGTCTGGTTTGGAAGGAAAGGGGGAGGGAGTGGGGAAGGAAAGGGGTGGGCAAGTGAGGCTGTGTGGGGGTTTATAGTTATCAGACTGGATTTAGTGATATAACCAACAGGAGAGAAAAAAAAAGGAAGAGCATCTCTGCCATCGAGACTGAAGAGGTGAAGGATGAAGGAACTCAAACAGAGCTCACGTTTTTGGTTTTCTTTGGGGTTTTTTATTTTATTTTACAAAAAAAAAAAAAAAAAAGCTTCACTATCCGACACCTCCCAACACCTCCTGCTGGTGCAAATTTTGTTCATTTTTTTAAATTTTTGTTAACATTTGTGAAAAAAGAAAAAATATATATTTGTGCCTTGTTCTATTTATTTTTTAAAGCACCTACTTCTTGTTCCTGCACCCACGACTTGCCAGCATACTGCTGGCTGTCTTAGCAGGCCCAATCAGACCACGTTTCTCTGACGCCCGCACACCCAACACATACTCCAGCACTCACACTGTTCCGCCAGCCAAGCAGAACAAACGGCATTCGTGCTAATACAAATGACGACATTCAGCCACACGAGAACTGTTTACATCTTTTTAATGGGTCGGTTCCAAGCGATTTATCAGTTGTTCATTTTCTCCAGACGACCCCCCACCCCACCCCAAAACCCCTCCCTACATGTTAGGTTTTAAGGTGTGTGACATTGTTTGTGACAGATCCCGAGCTGAAATCTGTTGCAGCTCTTTTTGTGCTCTTACATTATTTAATAGCTCTTCTGTATGTGCCGATAACTTGCTTGTGCTAGTATTCATTTATTTCAGCTGTGTCGTAAATGCCCACCGAGTGGTTTAATGATAATTGCAATTGTGCATTAAAAATGAATGTCAAAGCAAATAGTGAACTAGCAATGGATACAGAAGCTCTATATTGCCGGGGAAGACCCTCATAGTGAAAGACATGCCGAGGTGCCAATATTGCTTTAAAAAATAAAATTAGCAGGCAGAAAAAAATTTACCACAAAATCTTAAGTGAATGTTCATGTTCCCAGTGTACATCAGATGGCAGGATAATATTTAAATGTGTGCCAAGCAATCATGGCCTTTTGTGGGGCAACACAAAGCATCCACCATGTTGTCTGGAAATCTTGATTCCAATTCTGACCATGGCACAACCATCTGTCACTAGGAATCCAAGACATAAAATATGGCTGTGTTCTCTGGGTGGGAGGAATGGCATACTCTCTTTCCCTTGTCAATCGAAGTGGCACTACCCAATCATGTGCATCTCTGAGCTCATTACGTGGAAGAGTTTCAAGCGGTTCAGAATGCCACAATAGGTTAGCTTCACATGTCACATGTTTTAGCTTAAATCCTTTACAATACAATTGCTAGCTGTTGTATGATAGGAAGATGGGAATTGGCTGGACCAAATTAGAAAGAAAATAGGATGACAAAAATAGCCCTATGTGATCTAACTAATAAGCAGCTATTTCATTGTTGTTGTTTTTTACAGACATAAAAGACCACCATCTTGATTTCTGTTGGCCAACACGGTTGAGGTTTGCAAATTTACAATACAAAGTTCACACAGATAAAGTCAGCATGAGGAGAAAGTCACATCGTGCCTGTCTCAGGTGAAGTCTTTCATGTTTCACATTCTTTCCCCTTTGGTAAACTGACCTTTTCGTCCGCTGATTTTTTTTATTTTATTCTCGTGTGGTCTGACCATTGCTTTATCTGAAAAAGCAGCAAAGCATCGTTTTCAGGTAGCTCTCATATCACTGCAGTGAGAGGTCAAAAATGCTCTGATTACACTGCAAATGTTGGCACCTCTGGACATGCTTCAGACTACAAAGTGGCTCTATTTGATTGCCCACATGTTGGCATCTGTGTCTCAGTGCTGGAAACTGGTTATTGCTAGTGGGTCAGCTAATATGTGCTCTCTATGAACAAATATACATGAGAAATTAAAAATTCCGTGTGTACTTTCTGAGCCGTTTGACAATTGTGTATGTATACTCGTTTTCTTTTTAATGTACCTTTTATGGGTTTTTTTTGTGTTCATTGTATTACTGTGGGGCTATATATATATATATATATATTTATATATTTATATGTTTAAATTTTTTTCTTTATTAATGGTGTTGTATATGGTCCAGAAAGCAATTAGTGTGTAGTGTAGAATATGCACCAATCAGCTATTACACTAAAACCAGATGAGGATGAGACAGATTTTTTTAAATTTATTATCTCATTACAATTATGACCTGTCAAGGGGTGCAATATATTAAGCAGCAAGTAAACAGTCAATTCCTATAAGCTGATAGGGTAGAAACAGGGAAAATGGAAAAAATCTAAAGATTTGTATGTACCTACTAAAAGTGCTCCAAGAAAGGATTGCCATCTAACCAACGTTTGGTTTATGGATGCCCAAGGTGCACTGATGCAAAGGTTAGTGTGCCTATTCTGAACCAACAGAAAGGCTACTGTAGCACAAATTGCAACAAAAAAAACTGCAGACCAAGCTGGAGTGCCCATGCTGATCCATGTCCATCACCAGAAACACCTACAGTGATAATGCCTACTGCAACACTTCAAAAATAATTCCAGAATGCTTTAAGGAGCATGACAAAGAGCCCAAACTTTATATTCCTCAGATCTGAATGAGTACCTCTGCAATATGCTAAAAAAAAACAGTACATGGAGGTTCCAGCTCACAAATTATACAACTTAACGGATCTGCTCTTGTTGAAGATACCACAGTTCTTCATAGGCTGTGTGAAGTCCATGTCTTGACAGGTCAGAGTTAGTTTGTTGGCACAAAAGGGACCTAAACAAAATCTATGTTATGGCTGGTCAGTGTATGAAGTAACACAGCAGTAATGGAGAGATTATTTATCATACATATTGGACATTCTTATGGCTACACATTATTTTATTGGTTGTAGAGTTATTAAGGGGTGTGGAAAAACCCTTTTACATGTTTATGGATAAGAAGTTTATTTACAGGATTATAAACTGAAAAAATATTGTGGCATTTTAGAAATGGTAATATATTATGATCTTTAATAGCCATTGTCTATCTTTGGCTATCTTTTTTTTTTTTTGCTGAGTCTGCCTTGTTTGTTTGTTCTGTATTTAAATTTTTTATTTTTGATATTTGAAAGTACAGTGATTTTAAACTCGGTTAACTTTCCTACATTTATGAGGAACTGAAGAGAAGACTGGAAATATTTGTTAAAGAACATTTAAAACATCTTACAGGGGTGGACAATCACAAGACAATGGCAAAATAAGAGGAATCACTATTCAGCAGGTTGAACCAGAGAAACTTTTATATGACTGGCAGAAAAGAGCAATTCGGTAAAAAAAAACTACAGTAAACGACAACTACAGTTCCCCTTCAGAAACTCGAGCTGCGTCGAAACACTATTACGGACGTAACCTAGAGACGTTGTTGCTATAACAAATGCTACTTGTTTCAAATCTAAGTGACAGTCACACAGTTTGGTTGAGGTGCTATGTTGTTGGCTGTACAATGGATTTTACATCACAGTTAACCTGTATAAATCTATTCAGATTTAGGAATCTTCAAGTTTGTGGAAACAGAGTAATTCCAGAGTAAAGCTGTCATCTGCGTTACCTCTTCTGCTGTCACGTTACGGTTAAAGATTTCAAGAAGAATAAAGACGCTTGGCAAACCAACACTTCACACCACACACCCGGAAATCACTGTTGAAGGCCTAAACACAATTTTCTATGTGATCATCACTCGTTTGTTATGTTTCATCTGTATTAATGCACTCCATTAGCTAGCTAGCTCGCAGTAGCCTGTTATATGTTTGGTACCACATTTTGTTCCTTTAGATACCACCTTTTATTCATGTTTAGCATATGCTGCCACCTTTTGCTTATATTATTTAATGTTGTTTATGCCTTGTTAGCTACCACTTCTGTTTTGTTTGTTTTATGGTAGATACCAGCTTTTGTTCATATAATATAACTATCACTTCCACTTGTTTTATCTGATCAACCATTTCTGATTGTTTAATGTTAGTGATCACATCCGTTTGTTTGATGTTAGCCATCACTTGTGTTTGTTTGATGTTAGCTACCAGCGTTTGTTTGTTTGATGTTAACTACCACTTTAAGTTCCTGTCTCATGTAAACTGCCATGCTTTGTTTGTTTTATGTTAACTACCACTTTTTATCATATTTTTTAATTATCCTTGACTCATTTACGTCGGTTGGTAAACCCGATTATCCATAACAACTTACAGAAGTGCTTTAGATTCTTTATCAATAAATACATTTTACTTACATAACATTAAGTCAAGTCAAGTCTATTTTTATAGCGCTTTTCACAACAGACATTGTCTCACAGCAGCTTTACAGAAATCAAATTAATTAATTAGGTTAGTCTCGATTTTTCATTCTCTTTTTAAAACAACTAAAACATGCAAAAACGGGGTTAGCTAAAAATTTATCATTTGTCCACCCCTGTTTCCGTATCCCACAAAAAGCAATATGTCCTATAAAACCTGTCAGTGTCTGCATGTCTCCATTATAGCCCTGATATAAAGGAGATTGATATAGCGGTGTGTACTGTGCACCACAAGTTTTGTTTAATTATATACGTATCTCATGTTTTGTAAACGAATAGAATGTGAGTAATTGGAGCTATACCTATGCTTACAGATCTGCCACAAAACACCAAATGTAAATTGTAGGAGATAAAGCATTGTAGAAAAACCAAACAGTAGGTAATACTCATATTCCTGGTACAATTTTATGTCATTTTGTAATATTATTTCTGTCTCGGGTCTGTGTGCGAATTCTGTTTATTGCATCTCAGGTAGAGAGCAAGATTTTAGGCCCCTAAACAAGGGAAAAAACAAAAACATATTAATTAATAATTAGATTTCCTCCCAAAGAAACCTTTATCATATCCTAGTTGAATATTTTCCACTCGATCCATTGCATCAAACCCCCAACACACAGTGCACTGTTTGAAATGTGGATATTACTTTGTATTGCTGGCTCATCACACATAATAGCAGGCTTGTGAAAATGTGATCTAAAAGTGAAGTTTTTCGAGGTTATATTTCAGCATTTTAGATCACCGACAACAGTACAGTATATCACCCCAGTGAAAGTTGTTCATTGTTTCAGGATCAATTTTTCTGTCTAACTATTTTCTCTCACATCTCTGTAGTTTGTGTTTCGGTGTAAAGGGAGATATCTACATGTTTCCATCTTCTGGTTTGTATTTGATCATAAAAGTACATTTTTGAACAAAATGGAGCAGTTCTTGTCTTAATAAAAAATAGATATATTCATGTTGAGACAGCATTCAAGCTCTTTCTTATATTGCCTTTTTTTATTGCATTTTTTCAATAGTTTTGATTTTAACTAAAAAAATGTTTCAGTTCAGATTAATTTGTGGCGAATGGATATGGTTGCCAAAGCAGCTTTACAGAAATCTCAAGGCAGATCTCAAAATGAGTCCAGAGGATTAAGTGGCAAGGAAAAATTCCCTGAAAAGACATGAGGACGGAACCTTGAGAAGGAACCCCTATCCCTCTTTTGCATGGACAGTACATATGTAGAAACGTCAGGCAAGCTGTAATAATTGTGCTGAGCATATTGTATGCAAGTGGACTAGGATGTCGAGTTGACTGTTCTTATGACTACAGCAGAAATTTTGCTATAATTAATATTTATTTATGCCATTTTCAGTACTCATGACTTCACTATGTCACAGACTAATAATACCATCAGTCTATAAACACCGTTACAACAGCAGTTTTCTTTTTTAGTGTTCATGTAAGTGCACTATATTGCCAAAAGCTTGCGGACACCTGGTCATAAGTATAGTAGGTGCTTTTTTTTAACCATCACATTCCACATTTACTTCCAA
The DNA here is from genome assembly GCA_024362625.1 of Silurus asotus. Taxonomy (NCBI): domain Eukaryota; kingdom Metazoa; phylum Chordata; class Actinopteri; order Siluriformes; family Siluridae; genus Silurus; species Silurus asotus. Next base: position 2,034,177 of record MU551642.1, read on the forward strand.
TTTGCACTTATAATTCCCTCCACTCTGCTGGAAATATGTTCCACTAGATTTTAGAGTGTGCTTGGAGATTTGTGCTCATTCAGACACAAGGGTGTTAGTAAAGTCAGGTAATGATGTAGGTGAGGAGCCCTGGGGTACAGTCAGTATTCCAGTTGATCCCAAGGGTGTTTAGTAGGGTTGAAATCGGTGCTCTAAGCCAGGCTGCTCAAAATCTTCCACTCCAACCATGTAAACCAAATCTTCCGGTAGCTGGCTTTGTACACAAGGGCATTGTCATGATAGAACAGGTTTGGCTTTTCAGTTCAAATAATGTTTAAAATTAATGGTACTGCATCTAAAGATATCATATACGATTGTGTGCCTCAAGCTTTGAGGTAACAGTTTGAGGTAACAAAACCACATATGGCTGTAAAAGTCAGGTGTCCCAATACTTTTGTCCAAATAGAGTAGGTCTTTACTCATTGTTTAAAGACTGCTTATAACTAGCCTGTCTGTGCATCATGTGGAAGTTTATTCCAAAACCTACATGCTAGAACAGAAAAGAGTCCTGAAGCCCACCTTCCTTATGCCCTGAGAGATGGTGGGATGTGTTGAGCAGCGCTGGGTCAGAGAGTGTTGTGCAATGTGGGTAGTGTATATCTATCCAGGTAAGACAATCCACTAAAAAAGGATGAGACTTGAATATACATCATTTTTCTGGTATGCTCTTGTCCTGCACTGCCAAGAATAAGTGCAGACATGGGAGCACATGAAGAATTTAGTCCCTTCTCTATCATGAAACCTCACTATAATCTTATATTCATGGAGCAGTGAATTGAACTTGTTTTTTTCTAAATGAAATTTCTTTAAATGCAAAATTGTGACCCTTTTCATGTCCTTACATATCTAAAGAGGTGATTAGCTCTAAATCTGAAAATGCTTATCAACTGTGTTTGTGGAAGTAACGTTATTTAAACCATCATCTCATCTACAACACATGTCTTTGGTCTGCAGCTTATAAAGTCTTTAATTTTAAGGTTTAACATCTTTGAAAGCTAAGCATTGAAACAACAAGTTATTTCTTTAAAACTAAAAAATCTAATTTAGTAAAACTATGATTACACATCACAGTGAATGAAATTGTGTAATCAGCTCATTTAAAAATGTAGTTGAAAGTGATTGTTGATTTTCAGAAAAAAAAAGACGTCATTAATGCATGCCTGACACAGTGAAGTCATAGTCAATCTGCAGTCATTTATGTTAATGTGTGTTGTTTCTATAGTATGGCCTTAAAACAAATATTTTTCAGAGAAATGGCAAAAACGAAAGAAATTACTAAATGAACTGTTTGAGGAAAAGAAACGCAAGAAAGAGAGAAATTTGATTGTATAATCTACTGTGAGCCTTTCAAGGGCTAGATAAACTCATTAAGGCAAGCTGTTAGATTCAAGCCAAATACATCGCCCATCAGCCCCTGCACAACACATGACTGTCACATGACACTAGCAGGACTGGCACTAAGGTCAAAGCTATAAATCCTGAAAAAGTTCAGCGGGGTAGACCAGCCCGCATTGCAGATGTCTTGGAGTGAAACTAGAGAGGACAATGCCTTAGAGGCAACCACACTCCGAGTAGAGTGAGCTCTGACCCCTAAAGGTGTGGGGAGACCAGAGGACTCATAGGAGCATGAGATAGCATCCAAAGATCCACATGTTGAAGCTCTGCTTGTTTGCTGGAAGACCCTTCCTAGAAGGGCCATAGCATATAAACAGCTGCTACAACTTCCTCCACAGTTTTGCTTGCACTGGATACAGTCAGTTAAGCTTTACCTGGTCCCGGGCTTGAAAAGGGAATGACAGCAGGCCTGGAGCATGACTGGTCATTGGGCAACTGAGGTCACCTTTCGGAACATACCCTTGTCTAGGGTAGCAGAAGGCACTGGTTATGCCTGTAGTAAATTCGGGTAAAGAAGGGGCCACAGAGAGAAGAAACACAGTCTTAACCATAAGAAACCTCAAAGGCACCGTGGGCAAAGACTCATAGGGAGGCTCAGACAGGGTCTCCGGAACAACGGCCAAGTCCCACACAGGTGCTCTATGTTACTTGTGCCTGGTGTGCCTTGAGCCAGAGCCATGCCCTGATGCCGCTCTAGGGCCCCCCCTGTGTGATCCCTTGACAGTCCAGGACTTATTGGCCGAAGCTCTCTTATGGAAGATGATGGTCCTCAGATCAGGCCTAGACCATCGCCCATTAACCCTAGCAGGGGAAGTGCGAGTTGCAACTCCCCTGTCTGTGCACATCACACTCTTTGGTTGCACTAAGAGGTGAGTCTGTAGCACGATGTAGCTCTTGGACGTCCTCGCCGCCTGGAAAGACTCCAACATCCAAATCCTGCAGCAGGCCAGCCTAATAAGCCTGGAGCATCAGCATGGTGTGCTGGCAACTGCTGTGGTGCATGCCTTGCCTACCAAAGCCGAAGTAGCCCAAAGAGGCTTTTTAGGCAGAACCGGGGTTTTACCGGGTGAGTCAAGTGTCTCTTTAACCCTTGGCATCGTCCCATAACCACAATTTTTTAGCCCTCCTACGTTAGCATAGAGAGAGATTGGGCTGAAAAGGTGGACTAAAAAAGGATTAGCCCAGGACCCAGACACCTATATGGCACCCTCGGTGCAGAATGAGGGGCAACCCTGTAAACCCAAGGACATTTATCTCCACTTCGCCTCAACGGAAACAGGGCCAGAGCCATAAACCATTCGCATGGACATGCGGGAGCTATGTGAGCAGTTGGCTCCCTTGAGAGCCGACTGGGCATGCTCCGCTCCCAAGCAAGCAATGCACAAACTGTGCATACCCCCACCCATTGTGATAAAGTGGGGGCAAGGGGGAACACATAGTCAGAACGATTGCTTGCTATGCATTATTTTTTTATTTTTACCACATCTTACCACATCTTAGCTTATACTATCCTTATAACGAGAAAAGCAGCGTACACACCTCTTATCTTTTGCAAGTTTCCCCCTACTTTTTTTTTATTTGGGCACCTAAAGGTTTGGACCTTTTTTGTCATCCATAATTTTTATCTGGATTATGTTCTCCTTACTGACATGACTTTAACCAACCCCCTCCTCTCCTTTCTTCTTTTTTTTTTATATTAAATTTTTTTTGTGCATGCCCAGCAAGATGCCCAACAGGAAAATCTTTGAACAAGGTTGCAAACAGTGGGGACAGTAACGAAGTAATTGTAATTTGTTACTCTATTAAGAGTTTTTTTTCCTTATCTGTACTTAAGTATTTCCATTTGGGGAGACTTTCACTTTCATTTCACTACGTTTCAAAGTCAAATATCTTACTTTTACTCAACTGCATTTATTTTACTTTTACTCAACTACATTTCACAAAATCAGTTGATTCTTTTTAATTGTGAGTGAATAAAAACTTAACCGGTCAAATGCACATTAAGCCACCAATCAGAGCGCATGCTCTGTTTTAAACTTGTTTTGATTGCCGCTCAGTAATAAAAGTGTTTCAGCATGCTGTACCGTTGAATCACAATAGGGATGAAAGAATAGGAGATGGTAATTTTGGTGAACAGACAAGTTTGTGTATGTGTGCCTACTGAACGTTTCACAGTCCCTTGTACATAAGATAAAAGCCCAGCCGTTTGGGTGAAGTTAATTTTTACCAGTGGTACTTTAAATTTTATGTCAAATGCATTCGCTACATCCATGATAAATTAGCTGTGTACGGCACAGTAAGGAATAATCATCATGTCAATTTTGGACGTTTATTTTGTCCCACTGGATATGTTACTGTTATGTTCCTTGAGCATTAACATTTCAATTATTCATGCATTTGTTAAATTTGTGAAACTTGTTAAATTCCAACTTAGCACTTTAGGTATTTTCTTCATATTTACCTTGCATAATTATGCATATACTATATAGACAAAAGTTTGACACCTGACCTTCATATGCTTCATATGTGCTTTTGTTAACATCCCATTTCACATTTTCCTCTCTATTTGCAGTTATAAAAAGATGATCCACTAGATTTTGGAGTGTGCAGGTAGAGATCTGTGCTCATCAGCCAAAAGGACATTAGTAAAATTAGGTAGCGATGTCGGCTGAAAAAGCTTGTGGTGCATCAGCTTTCCAATTAATCCCACAGGTATTCTACAGGATTGTGGTCAGAGAGTAGGCCACCCTAGTTCTTCGACACTACCATACAGTATCTTCAAAGAGTTAGGTTTGTGCACTGGGGCATTGTCATGCTGGATCAGGTTTGGGTCTAGTAGTTCAAGTAAAATGAAAATATTATTCTACCGCAACAAAGGGCATCCCATAAAATTCTGTCCTTCAACTTAATAGATTTAACTTGTGGTAATAGATTGAGGGAAAACCACACAAGGCTGGAAAAGCCAGGTGTGACAATTCTTTTGTCCTTATAGTGTATAACTTGTATCAATCCTTTATTTCTTCCCGCACATTATTTAGCTTACTTAATAGCTAATTAGTTTTTAAATCAACTCAAGTACAATCACTATCCAAATCGCTCTCCTGCATTCTTCTCAGCTCCAAACCTTTTTTTTCCTCTCATGTCTGTATACGCCCCTATCTTTATTGGACTTTAATTATCTGCTTGCTTGATGAGGTTAGTGATATCTGATATCCTCTCCATGGAGACAGAGCGCTAGCAATTAAGTTCTATTAAAGCAGATTTTCATGACTCATATTTTGCCTTTGATAATCGGTTCTCAATCTGCCATTTATTCACAAGTACAGAATGCTCAGCAGCTTTCTCTAAAAGTCACTCTGAAAGGTGCACTGTCAACATTTTATATTACAGATGATGTGGGGTTTTTTTTTTGCCGTTGGTGGATAAGAAGAAATGTATAGTACATACTTCTGGGTTTACATCCTTCCTGTCAAGTATGTCTAGGCATGTCCCTATTTTTCATAGGAAATAAATAAAAATGGAAAAATTCTGTGTTATATACACAGATTCTCAGTAAAATATGTTGTTTGGAGGTTGGGTTAAACATGTTGATCATATAATGAAGGCTGAGATGAATGCAGGTGGAGGCAGTGTATTGTGAATAGTGCACAGACATCAAGTGACAGGAAGTACCAAAAATTCAATCAGTAAAAAAAATAAATTAATAAACAAACACAATATCAGCAACATTTCAACAAAAGCTTGACACGACAATTATAAAGTGATTTCTGACATGCCAGGGCTACTGTGAATGTAATTGTAGTTTAGCTCCCCTTTAGCTTATCATTACAATGCTAATAATAATAGCACTGCAACAAAAAAGTGAAAAAAATAAAGAAAATATAGAAAGATTAATTTCCAACATCACTGACAGAAGCAACAGTGATTTCAAATAAGCTGAAGCAGTTTTGGGAATTCAAGGTTATTAATCATTTTAATCATATCGTACTTACATTACTGCAAGCACTTTTGCTGTACTCCAGACACTTTACCTTAATGATAGACTGGAACTGGTCAATTTTCTGATTCTTGAGTAAATCTTTCAAATTATATTTAAGACAGAGCTGCAGGTTTCATGTTGCCCCTCTGTAGTTGAGTGTATAATGTCCTTAGCTTTGCCTTTTTTATTTTCTGCACACGGTCTCCTTGTGAGGAAACTGGAAAGACAAAAAAACATAACACAAGAAATGTGTAAAAACTTAACGATTAGTGGAAGGTCTGCCCCATGTTTGAGTAAAACTGTTGAGAACTGTTGTTATTATAATAATTATTTCCTATTTTTTTTGCTTAAAAACAATAATCATCGGTGACTGCTAAACTAAAAATTGACAGAAACTCTCAATTCTGGAACAGAAAAAATTTCTCACAATTAATGAGTAATGAGTGTAACTTGTAGTGTGAAGTGCACTGTCACACTACTGTGCTATTATTAGATTCCTGGTATACTTTATACCACTCTGAGAAGCTGTTAGAGATCTGGGGCGAGACATGGGTGCAATTGCAGATTTTTATGCAACACTTACAACTAAAACTATGGCAGTGAAAGGAACAAAACTATCAAAATAACTACAGATTAGATTAAGACATCAACAAAAATATGCACTACTAATATTAACATAAATACAACTATTTAAATAATATCCTCTATAACATACACCAGGCATAACTTTATGTCATTATACCATTATGACAGGTAAAGTGAATAGCACTGATTATCTCTTCATCATGGCATCTGTTAATTTTGTGGGATATATTGGGCAGCAAGTAAATATTTTGTCCTCAAATTTAATGTCAACCCAGGTTTTATTTTTATAGTATTGTCCCTTACGAAGATGTACTAATTTGGTTGCTAAAATGTGTGGTGTATAATATTTATACATTAATATTTATTTCAATAGAAATCATCATTGAGGACAAGAGCGAAAACATTTTTTATTCCGAAAAAGTGGTTTATTGGCATGTTTGTGTTACCAGCTTTAACAAAATCATAATTAGGATTCCCTTTCAGGAACTCGAGCTGCGTCGAAATGCTTTGGGAATGTGACTGCGTTGTCCATGCTCTGAATAATGTGTCTAATCAGTCACAATTAAAGACAGGCTGTCACTGGCAGGGTGACATCATGACCAGGAAATATAAAGTGCACCTGGAGAGAAGAATGCTTTAGCTTTCGTTTGTTCATGAAGCGCACTGTGTAAAAGTTAACGTTTGTTTGTTTTGTCAAAAAAATGAAGGCATTAGAGAAATCCAATCTCACGTTTCGGCTGTGTGCTTCTCTCTGTTCTCGTTTCATTATGGGAAGGTATACACACAGTCTGTGTGTGGTTTGTTTGGGAGCGGAGCGGAGCATGCGATTTCGGCTCTTGAGAGAGCTGATTGCCAGCCCTGTGCTCTCATGCCTATGCGGCTGCGCCACTCCCGGTGGGCGCTCTTTAGGGGGAACACCCCCACTCCAAGTCCGATCCCGCTCTCGCTGAGGTGGAGCGGCACTCTGGTTCCCGAGGTTTGGTTACAGATTTCGCAGAAGGTTCTCCATCTTACTCTGCTTCGTCTGACTCTAGTTCGGCTTCGGAGGCACGCCTCTCAGCGATGTCTTTCCCGTCACGAAAATGCTTCTAAACAGCGAGTGTCACAACCTCCAGGAGCTCTTTGCTATCGGGTTCATAAGCGCAAGCCCTGCCCCCCCCCTCCTCAGAGTAGGAGAGGTGGAGCAGGGCTCGCACTTATAAACCCGATAGCAAAGAGCTCTTGGAGGTTGTGACACTCGCTGTTCAGAAGCTTGATATAGCGTGGCCGGCCGGTGAGCATAAAGCCCCTCCCTCGGGCAAGCTTGATAAGTGTTTTTTGCTCCCGGCGTCACAGCCACCGCGTCAGTGCTGGCCATTTATCCCTCACCTGCACACCGTGGTGTCTAGGTCCTGGGCACAGCCTTTTTTATCCCGCTCATTTTTTCATTGAGTCCAGGAGACAATCGGCGGCATTCCAGTGGTATCTCCCACACCACTCTCATGGGGCTGCTCGGGGTTAGGGTTAGGGTTAGGGTTAGGGTTGCAGCCCCAAAGCCAACCCAGCACTTCTTACCACTAAGTGCAGAGACAGATCGTTGCGACGCGCTCTCCCTGTGCGGGATCCCACACGGCGCCTTGGGTCAAGCCCTGTGAGGTTACAGATCTGAGTACTGTCATTTCCGAGAAGACGGCTACGGCCAAAAAGGTCCTGACCCAACCTGTGGAGTGATGACCAGGGGGCATGTAGCACCACTTTCTCGGTGCCCATTTTCCCCCGGCCGCTTCAGGGACCTGGTTCATTAACCCTGCCACAAATGTGCTTCAGGGAATAGCGAGCTCCACCAAGCTCCCTCCTTCGGTTCCATCCAGCATTGTTGCGGACCAGGAGGTTTTATTTCTAGCGCTGTGTCTGCGCACTGCCCCGCCACTGACACACCAGAGGTCAGTCTCGAGGGACTGATACCCGTAAGGAAGAACCTGGCAGCCTGTATGCCTTTGCCAGACGTGTCCCAGTGGGTCCTGCATCTTGTAGAGTGAGGCTATTGGATTAAGTTCGGGTCTCACCCGTACCGGTTTAATGGGCTCTCTCTCACTGTGGAGAGAAGTGAGCAGGCTTTGGTCCTGAAAACACATCTTCCTGAAACACTTTAATTAGCATTTTTCAAGTTTACTTTGTAGAATTCAAGAGTTATATTTATATTAAGTTTGTAATTTTGCGCACCAGTGTAGATTTATTCACTGCTAGAGACTCAAAGCACTTTTGTACATCGCTTTGGATAAGGGCATCTGCTAAATGCCGCAAATGTAAAATGTAAATGTCCTGGCACGAAGAGTAGATATTATCCTGAGAAGGAGGCCATTAAGGTGGTCATTCTGTCAGACAGAGAGTCCGGGTTCTACAGCCCTTCTGAGGAGAGGCCTTTCTGCTCATAAGCAGATGCTCAGTAGGTGGGTTATTGAAGCTACTGCGTCTTCTTACGGGTCCTCTGAGCTCCCCGCTCTATTAGGGGTCAGAGCTTACTCGACCCAGAGTGTGGCAGCCTCTAAGTCTTGGTCCTTTGGAATGTCCCTCCAAGACCTCTATGACGCTGTGGGGCGGTCCACCCCACTCACCTTTACCAGGTTTTACAACCATGACCTCATTGCCACTCCTGGCATTTCTGTCCTTCGACTCAGTTGTGCTCATTCACACTAGTCACAGACTGGTTGTTGTGGTGTTATTGGACTCGTTCCCAAAACGTAGCTCAAGTTTTTGAGGAACGTCCCTAGGTTATGTATGTAACCCTAGTTCTCTGAGTGAAGGCGATGCTGCATCTCTAGCCACACCTCCCGCACACCTTTCAGCACCTGGGTCGAGGTGTACAAGCGCCTTCTTTACGATTACAGAAACTGAAGCAGTCTTTTTTCCAGGTGCGCTTTATACTCCCTTGTCATGAAATCACTCCGCTGGTGAAAGCCTGTCTTAAATTTTTACTAATTAGATTAATTACTCAGAGCATGGACAACGCAGTCGCATCCCTCAGGGAACTAGGGTTACATACGTAACCTAGAGACATTTTCACTAGCAATGAAACAAAAGTTTGGTTCCCTGGATGCCATAACAGCAGTTAGATGGATTGGTTTTTACTTTTCCACCCAAAGAAAAATTAGTGTAAGATTTTAAAGAAATATATAAACTAATAATTATATTAAAAATGTTATTACATAATAAGCAGGGAAAAAATCACATTAATTAGCCAAATTAATAGAAGAGAGGGAGAATGGCACTTAAGACACTTAGTGTTACACTCTGCATTAAAATTTGGGTCAGACTTGAAATTCCAAAAAAAATTAAAAAGTTATTGATAATATTAACAACAAATCATTGGTCGGAAGGTAAGTGAGAATAAAATACTGTACTATGGAACTGAATTTTCTGGTTTTTAGCTTTTCCCCAAACAGTAAACTGCAGCAAAGTAAATGATCGAATGGTGTGACATGAGTTGTCAATTATTGTTTTATTCTTCCTCATTTTCTGACTAATGATTTATTGTTAAAACTATTATAAGCTTTGTATAGGTTGCCATTTGGGGGCAAGGCCTTTTGTTTTTGACCAGAAGGCATGTATATAAACAGCATTTGCCCACTTGTGACTCCAAAGCAAGAGAAAGTATTTCTGGGCACCTGTCTACCTGTCAGGGATCCACCCAAAGCTCATCATTACTACGCCCTGTACCTGCATAAACCCCTCTCTCACATTCACTCGCAGTTCGTAATTGCATTTGCTGGACTCTACGTACGGCTGAATGTATGGGTTCTTTGTTTACAGTTCCATTCGGGGTCCGCTATCCGGTACCGGCTGCGCTTCTCCTCCGCGCATCTCTGATCTGCTACGCTTCTCCGCAAGCGCACCTCGGACTCTCTTAAAGGACTTGTGTGTGCGTGAGTGCGTGTGTGTGTGTGTGTGTGTGTGTGTGCGTGTGTGTGTGTGTGTGTCTGTGCTGGTGTATATCTCTCTCGCTCACTCTCTCGCTCTGGCTTATAGTATAATAGTAATATTAACTTTTAATAAACCTGCAGAGGCAAATTCAAGTTGACACAGCAGCAAAGTAGGAAGAGTAACATCACAGAAGTTTTTTTCTCATCTTTTGGGGAAGTGGTAGCTCAGTTGTTGAGGTTCTGGTTTATTAATTGGAAGGCAGGGTATTTAAGCCCCAGTATTGCCAAGCTGCCCTTCTTGGGTCCTTGAGCAAGGCCTTCTAACTGTCAGCACTAGTTGTATACTAACATTGCTGGGATATGCAAAGAAAGCATTTAATTGTGCTGTAAGTTACACATGCCAAGTAAAAAAATCACCTTCACCTTTTACCTTATTTTCATCAATAAATACATACCAAAAAAAAAAATATTAATTCTATACACTAAATGGACAAAAGTTTACAACTGATTGGTATGTGCTTTTAGAACTGCCCATTCCACATTTAGTCCCCATTTACTGTTATAATAATCTCCACTCTTCTGGGAAAATGTTCCACTAGGTTTTGCAGTGTGTTTGTGGAGATTTGTACGTATTCAGCCACGTTAGTAAAATCAGATACTGATGTAGGCGAGGAGGCCTGGGGTGCAGTCAGTGACCCAATTAATTCCAAAGGTGTTCAATAGGGTTGAGCTAAGAGCTTTATAGAATGCCACCCAAGATTTTTTACTCCAACTTATGTACACCATATCTTCATAGAGATGGCTTGGTGCACAGGGGCGTTGTTATGGTGGAACAAGTTTGGGTTTTCTAGTCAAAGTAAATGTTATTGTATTCAAAGACATCCAATACCATTGCCTGCAACTTTGTGGTAACAGTTTGGGGATGAAGCTCATATGGCTAGAAAAATCAGATTTATATTATTGTGCATATTAGTGGAATGACAACTACCTGTGTGTCAGTGCAGTTGGAAGTACTTAGCACCGTTGTATTACAAAGGTACTGAGGATTTAAATATAAGTAGCTATAATTACTCATGGGGATTTGACAGACCTGGAGTATCAACACTTTCACAGTACACAGGCACCTACTGTGTTATCAGTATTTTATGCAGGCAATAACAAAATGTGCTTTGGCCCATCTGGCCCATCATGGACATCTTCAGCATGTATATCATCCACATCAGACAGGGAAAAAAGAAGAATAGCAATACGCCAAGAATCACAAGCAGGTTATATTTCCACCCACTTCGAATCATTACAATATATACAATCTCAAGTAAGTAAAATCAATATAAGCAAAGATCAGTGCTTAACTTAAATTCTCTTTTTGTATTCAGGGTTTGAGTCGTGTTATTGAGGTTGTCTGGATGAATTTGCTGAGCCATTTCAGTGAGAGTGAAAACTAAAAATCAGCATTGCTCCTCTTCCTTAATCAAATCATCAGCATGCAGGAGCAAAGAGCCAGAACTACCATTTCAAATCTATAATCAGAGATGAAGCATGTGAAAAATGTGTGATAGGAAAAAAGTGTGTGTGTGTGTGTGTGTGTGTGTGTGTGCGCGCGTGCGTGCGTGCGTGCGTGCGTGCGTGCGTGTGTGTATGCATGTAAAATCCTAAAATCAGACATAGCTGAGGTAATTTTAACAAATCATTTGAATTTGAAATTATCAAATTGCCACCTCAAAATCACCAGAAAGATGAAAAAGACACTCCCATTTTTGTTTGTTTGACTATTTACATAATAAATCAATTTTTTTTTCTGTCCAAACATTCATTTTGTTTAATTAATTTTATATATATATTATATATATTATATATAGGAAGTGAGAATTAGCATGAGCACCGGAATGTAAGATTTTGAGTAATGTTCTTTCCATAGTCTTATACAGTAATTTGAGGTTATGGAACCAGGAGCTACTAAGCAACTAATAAAATAGCTCAACATTTGAGATCATCATAGATATTGTCAATTTTCTTGACCTTGTAAGAACATTGGCCGCTGCATTCTGGACTAACTGTAGCTTGTTTTTATTAATGATGTAGGACAACCACCTAGTAATGCATTACAATAGTCCAGTCTGGAGGTCATGAATGTATGGGTGGGTTTCTCTGCATCTGATATAAACAACGTTTTTTTTTTAACTTAGCAATATTTCGAAGGTGGAAGAAGGCTGTTTTTGTAATATAGTTGATGTGATTTTCCAAAGACAAGTTGCTATCTAAAACAACTCCTAGGTTTTTTATTGTCGAACTAGTATTTACAAATGCTGGAGCTTTTGTGTACCGTTTTTGGGCCAAAATCTCGGTCTTCTCATAATGTAGTATTAGAAAGTTATGCGTCATCCAATTTTTTTAACACACTCATTTAACTGAGCCAATTGAGATGTTTCGTCTGGTTTCGATATATAGCTAATATAATAATATTTCCCAAGGGAAGCAAGTATATGGTAAAAAGAAGGGGTCCTAAAACTGAACCTTGTGGCACCCCATAATTTACTTGCATTAACCTGGATAGTTTTCCATTTAAATCTACAAATTGGTAATGATTAGACAGATCAGATTTAAACCAGCTTAATGCCTGTCTCTGAATGGCGATGAAATTCTAAAAGCAATCCAGGAGAAAGTCATGATCTACAGTGTCGAATGCAGTACTAAGATCTAGCAAAACTAACAGAGAGATGTAGCCTTGGTCTGAAGCTAAAAACAGGTCTTTTGTGATTTTAACTAGAGCTGTTTCTGTGCTATGATGGGGCCTAAAACATGACTGAAACTCCTCAAAGATATTGTTTTCTTGTAAGAAGAAACATAACTGGGCAGACACAACCTTTTCTAAAATCTTGACATAAAAGGAAGATTTGAAATGGGTCTGTAATTTGATAGTTGATTTGGATCCAAATTAGGTTTCTTAATGAGGGGTTTAATAGCTTAAATTAGTGCCATTAAGATTAAGTTTTACAATAATAGACCATTAACACATCAATTTTGACAGCGATATATACATACATACATACATACTTACATACATACATACATACATACATACATACATACATACATACATACATACATACATACATACATACATATCACGATGAAGTAATTTAATCAAGGTCACAAAAACCAATTAAAAAAAATAAATGCGTCTTATCCCTCTGACAGGTCCAATTCTAAAAATGCCACACCAATGTTTTTGTCTGTTTAGTTACCTTTATTATTCCAGTAATTTAAGTAAATTCCTATCAAAACCACCATGTCCTTTCTCTTTTTTGTGTAAAGATTCCTCAGGCTTTAGCTCCAACTGCAACAAAGCTCTAATGCTGAAGACTTCTTCATGTAAATGTTAAGAAAACATATTTTCACCTCTTTTTTTCATCCTTTCATGTGGAGTGTCCACTATACAAGTCCCTTTGTGAGTTGTTTTATTTTGAAATCTTTTTATTTGTTGTTTTTTCAAATGTGCTAAAAATAATGATCACTGAGCTGTTTGTCTCTGAGCAGATTCTTTGTAACACACCAGCAAAAATAATACAATTATCTGAATGTTCAAAAGACAAGATGCTGATTTAATGCTCCTCGATCCACACTTCATTAAAACGACCATTGTCTTTCAGTTGTAGTTAGAGAAACAGGTACACGCTGTAAGAAAGACACCGTTTTACATTCATGACATTTGGCCTTTTTCTAGAGTGATTTACATATTTCACATTTGTACAAATGAACAGTAAGGGGTTAAAGGATGAGCTCAGGGGGCAAAAAGTGATAGCTTGGTGGTGCTGGGATTTCAACTCACCACCTTCTGATGAGAAATCCAACTTCTTAACAATTTCCCTTCTTAATGATTTGGAAGGGGTACATGATGCATGGATGCAACAACGTGTTTATTTGAACATGTTTGTTATTAAAACATTAAGAAATTAAGAAATGCAAAGAAATCTTATTTTTCATGAAGTCAAGTTATTAAAATATTAAAATGGCTTCACTGGTTGAGGTTGAGAAGGTCTGTGTACATGCATTAAAATTGTGCATTTTTAACATGTAGCTGGTTAAGGTCAAATAAAACACTCATAATAAATTATTTGATACACTGGAAGTGTTCAGTGGAATTTGAATTGTAAGCGGACATTTTGTCCCTGTTGGGGGGAAAAACACTCACAGTTCACTAACAGTGAAATGTTCTGAATGCATTGTGAAGTCACTATTCTGGAACCCCAGTGGAGCACAGAAAACTCTGAAAGCACAGGAAGCAGAGGTGTTTTGAAGAAGTTTGGTCTGTAGAGAAACACAGAAGAGATCATGATACATTTAGCCAGACTATCTGTGAGGCTCAAACAAGAATCATCAGTGAGATTGCATTTTTGTTTAAAGTGCAAAAGCAACAAAAAATATACTGGATGAAAGGTTTGAAAGAAATAAAACCTCTTTCAGTGTTTCAACTAATGTGAAATGTTCTTGACAAAACAAGTAGCTTGGACTGAAAGTTTCTGTTTGACTGTCAATTTCAACTGATCATTCTCTTTTGTATCCCAAATGTAATTAATTTCAGTTCTAATTGTCCAAATTTAGATTAAGCCTATGACACGATTGTGCAATTTGCATGTAGAAAATACCAAACTAGGCATGTGGGGGAAAAACATTTACACACAGTTCAAAGTCAAATTGCTTTTAAACTTATGTAAGAATGCTACATAATTATAAAACAAGATCCAGGTGGAAACAAAGGACACACACCCCCAATTTAAAACATTGAATGTTGGTTAAATTACTTCATATACAATAAATTTAAAAAGTATTTAGACCTCCTTCGCTTATGTTTAATTTTGGTATGTTGCAGCCTGGTACTAAAGTCATTCAAATTAATTTTTTCTCATTAATCCACTCTGTACCGCATAATGACAAAGTGAAAACAGAATTCTAGAAACGTCTTGAAATTTATTAAAAATGTATTCAGACCCGTTACTCAACACTTTGGCAGCTGTTACAGCCTTGTGCCTTTTTTTGTGTATGATTAAACAAACTTTGCACACACGTATTGGGGAAATTCTGGTATTTTTCATGGCTAATCCTCTTAAGCTGGGTCAGGTTGCATAAAGACTGTTGATGGACAGCCATTTTCATGTCTCTCCAAAGATCTGTTAAAGTTAGGGATCTGACTGGGCCACTAGCTTACAAGATGTCTAATGTAAACATTCTTAAATCTTTCCTAATGTATGGATGGATGGATGAATAAAGGAATGTACAGATTGATAGATTGAATAATCTATACCCTAATGTTTGTTTCATGATAATATCTTCCCTCACCACATCCATTGGTCACCACATACATCCTCCTTGGCCTTCTTCTTTTCCTTCTTTCTGGCAGGCCCCCTCCTCAGCATTTTTTTCTACCGATATACCCCATGTTCCTCCTCTGCACATGTCCAAACCATCTCAATCTCGCCTCCCTCACCTTGTCTCCAAAACGTCCTACATGTGCTGTCCCTCTAATAAACTAATTTATAAATTCTGTTCATCCTCCTCACTCCCAACAAAAACCTTAACATCTTCTGCTCTGCTACCTCCAGCCTCCTGTCTTTTACTCAATGCCACTGTCTTTAAACCATACAGCATAGCAGGTCCCACAGTCCTTTAAACTTTCCCTTTCACTCTTGCAGATACCCTTCTATCATAAATCACTCCTGCCATGTATTTTTTACCCACTCCACCCTGCATGCACTCTTTTCTTTGCTTCTCTAACACACTCTCCATTACTTTGCACTGTTGAACCCAGGTAACTGAACTTCTCCACTTTCTCCAACTCTTCTCCCTGCAACCGCACCACTCCACTGCCCTCTCTCTCATTTACGCACATGTACTCTGTCTTACTCCTACTGACTTTCATTTCCCTTTTCTCCAGCCATACCTCCACCTCTCCAGGATCTTCTCAGCCTGCTCCCTACTTTTACCACAAATCACAATATCATCCACAAACATCATAGTCCAGGGAGACTTCTGTCTGACCCTGTCCATCAACCTGTCCATCACCACTGCAAACAGGAAAGGGTTTTAGAGCCGATCCTTGATGCAGTCCAACCTTTACATTGAACCAGTCTGTCGTTTCTACTGTTTCACTACTCTTTCCCATGACTTCATGATGTGACTGAACAACTTATTTCCCATGTAGTTACTGCAGGTCTGCACATCTCCCATTTTCTTACAGATCGGTACCAGCACACTCCTTCAGCATTTCTGTCAATCCCAATTCTGTTTTGCCAACATATTACTCCTTATGCTTTTCTGCACTAACTCATTTCACCACCACATCTCTTTATCTTCATTTCTATTTCCAGATGTCACACCAAGTACCTTTCTAGCTGTCTCCCTTATCACTTCTGCAGTAGTTGCCCAATCATCCGGCACCTCTTCACCACCACCGAACCCCTGTCTGACCTCTTCCCTGAATCTCATACTACAGTCTTCCTCCTTTAGGTTCCACCATCTTATTCTTCTTTCAGACCTCACTCTCCTCTTTTTCTTCTTCACCTCCCAAACATCCTACAGACCACCATCCGATGCTGTCTAGCTACGCTGTCTCCTGCTAACATCTTACAGTCTTCAATCTCCTTCAGGTTGCATCTCATACATAGAAAATAGTCCACCTGTGTGCACCTGTCTTCACTCTTATAAGTCAACCTATGATCCTCCATCTTCTTAAAATAAGTATTCACCATTTCCATTTTCATCCTTTTAGCAAAATCTACCACCATTTGCCCTTCCACATTCCTCTCCTTAAGGCCATACCTACCCATCACCTCCTCATCACCTCTGTTCCATTCACCTACATTCCCACCTCTTTAACTTCCAGCTTCATTACCCTATCAGAAATTCTCTTTACCTCCACTACACTCTTACTGTGCTTTTCCTTCAGAATCACCCCTACACCATTTCTCTTTCCATCCACACCATGATAAAACAGTTTAAACCCACCATCACTGTTCCTGGCCTTACTTCCTTTCCACTTGGTCTCCTGAACACACAACATACCTTTCTCCTCTTTATCATATCAGCTAACTCTCTTCCTTTACCAGTCATAGTACTAACATTTGAAGTGCCCACCCTAACCTCAAATCTGCTACACTTCTTCTTTTCCTGCCGTTGCTGTACACGTCTTCCTCCTCTCCTTCTTCAAAAAATAAATAAATAAAGGCACATTTTGGTTCTCCACAAAACATTGAAATGCATTTCAAAAGATTCACAATGTGCTACTGTTTCGGTAAACACTCTTACAGAACTTTTACAGAATTTTGTATTGAAAAAATTGTATTTAAATGTAAGAACCTTTTTCAGGCAAACTTTAATTTATCTCATTTATACAACAGAGCAGTTGATGACTAAAGGGTCTTGGTCAAGGGCCCAGCAGTGACAGCTTGGCAATGATGAAAATGTAATTCACAACCTTTCAAGAAAATATTCTAATATCTTACTCACTGAGCTCTCACAACCCCTGAAACACTAATGAATTCCTAAAATCCAAAAACAGACAGGCACCCATCAACCTCAAATGCAATCATTACACTTCACTCTACATCACACTCTCTCCAATTCTCTAGCACTGCTCTTCACTTATCCCTCCATCTTTTGGGATACAAAAAAAGTCAGGCTTCAAGACTTGTCTCTATTTTAGCACAAAGATAGTGGAATGAACTTCCTCTTCAGATTCAGCACAAAGGGAACAAAAAAGATAATACTTCTAACTTTACTTCCTTCCAACATAGGGTATTGACTGATGATATTCATAGTGCCTGACCTAATGAAGCAGTATAAGAATATATTTACTGATGGAGACTTCAAAAATAAGGGTGTCTGCCAAATGCCATAAATGTAAATGCAAATAAATGTAGACTAGCCAAGACACAATGAGTATTTATAACTGACATTTTAAAATAGTTTTATGAATAGTAGCTGCTTAATGGCATTGACTAGATATTAAATGAAAATTGTAACACAAAATACACACTGACCAGGTTATAGCAGAGTCAAATGGAAAAATACACAAGCACTATTTTACAGACCTGCTTGGTGTATTAATATTATTATATGATCCATCTCTAAAATACTTTTATACACTCATGGACAAAAGTTTGTGGACACGTGACCATAAAACTATGTGCTTTTCAATCATCCTATTTTAACTTTTAATATCCAAGTGCAGTTCATTTTCTGGGAAGATGTTCCAATAGATTTTGGAGTGTAATTGTAAAAATGTGTACTTATTTAGCACAAAGGCCTTGGTAAAGTCAAGTACTGATGTAGAGTGAAGAGGACTAGGAAGCAGTCAGCGTTCTGATTAATCCTGACATCGTTCAATAGGGTTAAGGTCAGAGACCTATAGCAGGCCACTCAAGGTCTTCCACTGGAATACATGTAAACCATATCTTCATGAAGCTGTAATTTCCTTTTAGGAACTTGAGCTGTGTCGAAACGCTTTGGGAACGCGCCCGTGTTCGTACTCTGAAATAATGTGTGTAATTAGTCAAAAACTGGACGCTGGCTGTCCACCGTACGGTGAATCTCTCAGAGCCACTAAAGAGACTGCTAGGGCCATTAGCCGGTCTATGGCTGCCCTGGTGACTACTGGACAGCTGGACGCCCTGCTGACTACTTCTGGCCTCTTTGATGACTCCATAAGCTTGGTGGTAAGCTCTGTGGTCTCAGGAGGTTTCAGGAGAATAAGAAACAGGCGGCGGAGATCTCGCCACCCCTAAAACCGTCTCAGGGGGCTTCCCCGGGTCTAGGCACACCGGAGGTCTGTTTTGAGAGACTAATACCCCAAAGGCACTTTCTGGCATCTTAGAAAGCTCTTCCAGATGTGTCTTTGTGGGTCCTGCACACTGTAGATCGAGGCTATTCGGTTCAGTTCGGATCTCCTCTGCCCCGTTTTCATGGGGTTCTTTCCACCCTGGTGGAAAGCCAGCAGGCTCTGGTCATGGAACAGGAAGGAAACACTCTACAGAGGAAGGAGACCATCAAGGTGGTCTTTACATCAGAAGAGGGTTGAGTCCTATCTTAGATCTATGTCAGCTGAACCGCTCTCTCATGAGACTCAGGCTCAAGATCCTGACCCTCAAGCCTCAAGGTCATGCTTCAAATCAGATCTGAGGACTGGTTTGTCTTTCCATCAGAACGAGAGTCCGGGTTCTACAGCCGGTACATCATAGTTCCCAAAAAGGACGGAGGGTTGAGTCCTATCTTAGATCTACGTCAGCTGAACCGCTCTCTCATGAGACTGAGGCTCAAGATCCTGGCCCTCAAGCCTCAAGGTCATGCTTCAAATCAGATCTGAGGACTGGTTTGTCACGGTAAATATAAAGGATGCATATTTTCATATATGCATCCTACCTTCTAACAGGGGCCGAAGCTTACCAATACCCAGTTCTTCCATTTGGCCTTGCCCTTTCACCCCGTACCTTCACAAAATGTGTGGATGTGGCTCTGTTTTCCCTGAGGTCTCAGGGCATCCGCATCCTCAACTATATTGATGATTGGTTGATCCTAGCTCAATCAGAGCAGTTGGCGGTCCGGCATCGAGATGTCGTTCTCGCCCATATGAAGGCATTGGGGTTTCGGCTGAATTTCTTTATTACAGAGAACCACCTATCTCAGTGTCATATGAGATTTAATTATTTTGCGCACGCAGCTTTCTCTGCCGCCATTGTGGCCATCCTTACGGCCATCAGGAAGGTCAGAAAAGGGCTGCCTCTCACTGTCAAGCAGTTTCAGAAACTGCTAGGGCTTATGGCAGCTGCATCCAGTGTGATTCCACTTGGCCTGCTGTACATGAGACCCCTTCAGTGGTGGTGAGATCCCCATTTCCTATTTCTTGGCCCTGTGCTGGGAGTCCCCGGTCGTCGCTTAACGCTAATGACAGATGCGTCCCTTACAGGGTAGGGAACGATCATGAGGTCTGTGGGAAGGGCCCCATCTACGCTGGCACATCAACTGCCTAGAGATGCTGGCCGTGCTCCTAGCACTGAAGCATTTTCTCTCAGACTCATACTGCGGTGGTCTCCTACATCAACCATCAAGGAGGTCTGTGTTCGCACCCCCTGTGCAGGCTGGTGCACCAGATCTTCTTGTGGGCCCAGGGGAAACTCCTCTCTTTGAGAGCGTCTGAGGCCCCCAGTATGACCTAGAATGCCTGGGTGGGACCTAGCTATCGTTTTTGGAGCTCTGTCTGAGACCCCCCTTCGAGCCTCTAGACAAGACATCTTGGAGGCACCTTTCAATCAAGACCGGGTTCTTGTTGGCCATTTGCTTTATTAAGAGGGTAGGGGACCTGCAGGCCCTTTTTGTGGCCCCCTTCTTCCTGGAGTTTTTTCGGGTATGACCAGTGCCTTTCTGTAACCCTGTATGGTTTACGTGCCCTTGGTTGTCCCACGACTCGTGAGATTACAGGCATTCTATCCTCCTCTGTTCCAGGTCCCAGACCAGGAGAAACCGAACCGGCTCTGTTCGGTGCGTGGACAGGACACTTACATCCACAGAATGGGTCCTTGGAGAAGGACTGATCGGCTGCTTGTCTACTACCGCCCTCCAAGAGAGGCCTCCCTGCTAATAAGCAGATGCTGAGCAGGTGGATTGTTGATGCTATCACATCATCTTTTAAGTCCTCTGGTCTCCCCGCTCCCTTCGGGGTTGGAGCTCACTCCACCCGGAGTGTTGCTGCCTCAAAATCTTGGTCCTCTGGAGTTCCCCTCCAAGACATGTAACGCTGCACGTTGGTCCACCCCGCTGACCTTTGTGCGGTTCTATAACCTAGACCGCAGTGCCACTCCTGGCTACTTAGTCCTCCTCTAGCTGTGTTGACAGACACACACTAGCTAGGGATTGGTCAGTCTGGCGTGATTGGACACTCGTTCCGAAATCGTTTCGACGCAGCTCAAGTTCCTAGAAGGGAACATCTCCAAGTTACGTATGTAACCCCAGTTCCTTGAGGGAACAAGACGCTGCGTCTCTATGCCACACCTCCGGCGTCCCTGCAGTGCTTTCTTCTCCCTCACAGAAGTTGCCACTCCTCTCACTCAAATGCTTTTTATACTCCTGGTTGTAACGTCACCCCACCGGTGACGGCCAGCATCCAATTTTTGTTCTGATTACACACATTATTTCAGATTGTGAACACTCGGGCGTGTTCCCAAAGCGTTTCGACGCAACGTCTTGTTTCCTCAGGAAACTAGGGTTACATACGTAAACTAGAAATGCTCCTCTGCATCCAAAGACTACATATGGTTGGTGTCTCTAAACATTTGTGCAAATAGTGCAGCTTTTATATGGTATGGTGACTAAGAAGTGCAAAACACATACCAAATCCGAAAACTAAAGAATAAATGCAAAACCAAATTAACAAATCCAAAAACAAAATAACAAATCCGAAAACACATCAACAATTCAGGCAAACCAGAAAAGGTAGGTATAGTTTGTCAATGGAACACTTACCAAACATTGGGCGAGACACCTGTCTTTAATATCATAATGTCACTAATAAATACTATGAAGTAATTAAAGAATATAAAGCTATGCTCAAAACCAGAAAAACATGATAGGTTGAAATTGAACAAATTGAAACAAAAATTAAATAGGGAGAGCAGAAACAGTTGGAAAAAATAAAATAAAATAACATTTCCAAACCATTATAAAGAAATTAGAGGCGAAAAAAAATTATAATTACATATATATATTTTTATTTTTATTTTTATTTATTTATTTATTTTTGAAGAAGGGCAAAAAAACAAATACTAAAGACAATTAAAAAACCTTCTGATTGTAATTTCGGAATTCAATGTCTATTTTTATTTATATAATCATCTTATATTGAATTATACATTCTGTGTGTTTAGATAGTTAAGATCTAAAAAAAAAAAAGTTTGGACCATCTATTTCTTAAGGTTGCAGTTTTAATGAGTTTATTAACTAATTACGCTGTAATTGCCTCATTAGGACTTGTTAGGCAACCCTTGAATTGTTCTATATTATTATTATTATTATTATTATTATTATGTTTGTTTGCATGGAAACAACACAAAAGATCAGAGAATAAAAGTAAAATCTAATACAGTTCACACACAGAACCCAAAAAAATGCACAGGACAAAATTATTGGCACCCTTAATATAATATTTGGTAGCACCCCCTTTGGGAGAAATACATTAAATCAATCGCTTCCCGTAATAATAAATATGTTTCTTACACCTCTTTACTGGAATTTTGGAAAACTGTTCTTTTGCACTCTGCTCCACTTCATTCCGATTTGAAGGATGCCTTCTCCCAACTGCTGTTTTAAGATCTCTCTACAGGTGTTCTATAGGATTCAGATCTGGACTCATTGCTGGCAATTTTAGAACTCTCCAGGGTTTTGTGCTTTCTGAGTGCTTTTTAAAGTGTGTTTCGGGTCATTGTCATGCTCGAACCCCCCATGTCCTCTGGTGGAGACGCAGCTTTTTGACACTGGCCACTAAATTCTTTAGTAATCAACAGATTTCATGATACCATTCACACAGTCAAGGCATCCAGTGCCAGAAGTAGCAAAAGCAACCCCAAAACACCTCCACCATGTTTGAATGTATGGGCTGTGTTCTTTTCTTTGAAGGCCTTATTTCTTTTTCTGTAAACAGTGCCATGATATCCTTTACCAAAAAGTTTACATTTGTCTCATCTGTTTACAGGACGTTCTCCCAGAAGGATTGTGGTCTCACACATAAGTTTTGGCAAACTTCAGAACTCATTTTTATGCCTTTATATCTGCAGTGCTGTCCTCCTTTGTCTCCTACCATAACATATAGATGGCAATGGATAGTGTAAGCTGACACTGTTGTACCCTGTGTCTGCAAATAAGCTTGAATCTGTTTGGAAGTTAATCTGGTTCTTTATCCACCATTTAAACGATCTTTGGTTATAATGTTTTATTATTTTTGCTCTTCCATCCACGTCCAGGGAGGTTAGCTACAGCGCCATTGGCTGCAAAAAAAAAAAAAAACCCTCTTGATATTGTACACAGTGGGCATTGGAACATTAAGATCTCTGGGGATGGATTTGTAGCCTTGAGATTGTAAAAAAAAAATTCTAAATTCTTTCACATAAATCCACAGACAACTCTTTACACTTCTTTCTTTAATCCATGTTAATCGTGACACACAACGCAAAAGCCACAGGTGTGTCTAAATACAAATTACATCAATTCTTGCGGTCTGTATGAAATCTTATCAAGTTAGAATTTTCATCTTTGTTTTTTTTGTTTGTTGTTGTTGTTTTTGCAAAAACAAGAAGCACGTGAATACCAAAATATTTGCAATTGGAACAATTTTATGAGAATTTCAAGGTATTTTTGCCCATGAGTGTAAATGCTCACAAAGTCAAAAAAGTGGAAGAAAAATATAAAGTAAGTATCTCCAGCTCAAAGTTTCCTCAAAAATATCATTAAGAAATTGTAGTTATTGCGAAAGTCAGGACCAAATTCTGAAAAAATTAACAAGCACTTGATATAATAATACAGTACACAGGGAGTACAGTAGTGGGAATGCAGGGTTCTTCTGTGAATCATTGCATGCACAAACATAGTCTGCATGGAGGAGTCATCAGAAATAAACATTACCTAATGGCAAAGGAAAACATCTATGCAGTACAATTTCTAGGCACATGTTGTTGATCAAAAGACCACCTTGACAAGAGTTAAGCAAAAGGCTGAACATTATGCTTTGGGATTGTATGATTGGGGTTCAGTGGCACAAGAAAAAATACACAGCTAGATGGAAGAATAGATTTGAACAAATAACAATAAATTGTGAAACTGTCAGTCAGTTAAGAAAATAAAGCTAAAAAGTTCTACAACATGAACTAATTTAATAGCTTTTAGAAAGCCCTAAAAGTCCTTGCAAGAAATCTCAGAACAATTCTGCAAGTAAGAGTTGGTGAATAATAATTTAAAAATGGACCGAAGCTTACCAATAAATCATGTGGTAGCTGTAAGTATTCATTTAAAAGGTTGTCAAAGTTTTACAATAATTAAATCAAATATAAATTCTTGGTATATTTATATTTTAAGACATTTTTTTAGAAAGAGGCATCAGTAGAAAACTTAATAAAAAAATACATTTAAATATATAGATCAATTCTTTTCATAGAAAAAAAAGTCATTTGGCTAGAGGTGCTAAGTTCTGCTCAAGAATGTAAAAATCAATATCCTGGGAGTCTGGGACAAGCATAATTCATGCTCTAAATTTTTATTTGTGGTAGACTACCAGATTCAATATTCAATAAATCAAAGCAACTAAACAAGCAAACCACATTTCTGGAAAGATGTTCCACTAGATTCTGGTTTGTGCTTGTGACATTTGTGTTCATCAGCCAAAAGGCTTTTAGTGATGTCAGGTACTGATGAGAGAGAAATTGAGGAGGTCTGGGGTGCAGTCAGAGTTCCAATTCATCCCAGAGGTGATCAGTAGGGATGAGATCACAGCCCTATAGTAGGCCACTCAAGATCTTGATTTATGCACAGGGCCATTGCCATGCTGGAACAGATTTGGGTTACCAAGTTCAAGTGAACTTAAAATTGTATTATACCACAGACACACATACCAAAGATACCCCATGCAATTATGTGCGTTTGGTGTCCCAAATTTTTTTTCCATATAGTGTACATGCAATAAACCATCTCTTTCAGACCCTGGCTATTGGTCTCCTGATTTTTTTCTATTCTTTTCTAATAAATATTTATACCCCTTATAGAAGGTCTGTCATCGAATCAAAATCAAGTATTAAACAGCATTATGATATAACAATCCATATATATTTTTAGACTGCATTAAGAGATTTGGCTCTTCATTTGGATTTTTTAAAATGGTAATGAGATCAAATGCACAAAAAGATGTGCCATGAATTGCCTTTGCTGTAATTTATTATTATTATTATTATTATTATTATTATTATTATTATTATTATTATTTACTTTCTATATATTATACTACACCTCTTCAATTAAATGTCAAGAATTTTTTTTCATGTTTAGATATATTCTGAATGGTAAAATCTATTGCTGCAATTTACTTGTGCACTTTCTCGAAACTATGACAACATAATATTACACACTTTTAAGTCTCTTACTATTCACTGATTACATGCGTTTATCTTAGTTTTAGAACAAATACAATATGGTTGCACTAGACCTGAAATAATCTCGTATAACTATATTGCACACTCCTTAAATCCTTGTAAGAGATAAAGTTGTCATTTGAACTGAAAATTTTTTATTTGATAAAACTACAGATGGTAACTAATCTGGGGAAACATGTTTTTTAGGGTACAGACTATTGACAATATTTTGATGCCTACCACCCAAAACCAACTGTTGATATTAGCCATGATAAAGATGTTAGCCCCTTCAGAATATCTGTAAGACCTGCTGCTAACTCTAGCACAAGTATTATTATTGACCTTTTATTTGATTTGTGAGGCTGAGAGGCTTTTAAATGTAGCCTGACTCACTACTGAGTGTTTTCTTTCCTTTCTTTCTTTTCGCCTCTCAAGGCCTCTTGCCTCGATTTTCAATTACGAAATAAATAAATAAAATAATAAATAATGCTGCATTTTGTTATCAGTGCTGGCAATGAATCAAACATGTTTTTCAACTCTGAGCATTTACAGTTAGTTCACAGGCAGATGGAAAATATCAGGTAGGTGGGTCATCAGAGGCCGCAGGTAACAGAACTCCCACTCTGAGCTCCCACTGCATCCAGCCATGCTCAATATGTGGGAGTATGTTTGCACAGGACTTAGATTCTGCTTGCTTTCTCCCTAAAAATTGTAGCGATTTGTGTCCAAACTTGGGGGTCCCTCAGTGATTATGTGCTCTGTCCATTCACATTATTTGCTGCTAAACTTATATTAAACAAAGCTGCAGGTACAATATTCATCAAGGTTGTCATGAAGAGCTGAAATACCCAGACGGCATAACAGAAGGAGGTCTATTAAATCAAACAGGACCATGTAGAGAGCCAGGATGAGGCTTAGCAGACCTAATATTGGCCGCATAAGGTGTTTTTATGGAGCTTGCAAGTGTTAGGGGACT